>PVIJ01017889.1:0-28018 GCA_004024925.1 Scalopus aquaticus | reverse complement strand
TTGCTTCCATACCTTTGCTATTGTGAACAGTGCTGCAATGAACATACGGGTGCATGTATCCTTTTGGATTAGTGTTTTTGTATCCTTTGGGTAAATTCCCAAAAGTGGAATTGCTGGGTCGTATGGAAGCTCCATGTTTAGCAGTCTGAGGAATCGCCATACAGCCTTCCATAGTGGTTGGACCAGTTCACATTCCCACATGCAATTTGCAGCGACATGGATGGAATTAGAGGGGATCATACTCAGTGAAATAAGCCAGAAAGAAAGAGAAAAATATCGAATGGTTTCACTTATAACAGGACTATAGGGAGGCCGGGTGGGAGAGAGACAATCAGTAGGGGGGGAGGGGGGGAGGAAGGAGCCGGAGGGAGGGAAGGGAAAAGGCACAAAATGGAATAGAAAAGAACACAAGGGACCATGGAGACGGATCACGGGTGAATTGGTGGTGGGCTACCCAAGGGGAATGCAAAATGTAAAAGGCATAAATAACAATAAAAATATATATTATAAAAAAAATAATAAATAAAGAGATGGGTTACTGAAAGTCAGGTAAGCAAAAGATTCTAAACTGTCCAATCTTGGAAACTAATAGAATTGTGATTTGGGGATAAGTTGGAGATGGTAAGCCTAAAACCATATTTTTGGGAAATTTTATTTAAATATGACATACACACTAAAGAGCACAAACCTGAAGTATACAACTCAATAGATTTTTAGAAAATGAACATACCCAGATCATGAAATAGAAACATGTCAATATTGTCCCCATTTTGTCGCCTCCTGGTAAATTATCCTTCCCCAAAAGCGAGGACCTCCACTGAGGTCCAAGCCTAGATCCTCCACACACGATAACCCCAAGGAGCAAGTTTTCCTAGCCTAGGGTTTAATTAATGTCAATGACTACTTGTGTCGGGCTTCAGAATCGCACTAGCTGTTAGCAGGGCCCCTCCCATGGGAAACTCCCTTGCCAAGGTTTTGACTTAGTCTTTAAGCTTCTGCCCCGTGCAGCTTTGGAATTCACGGGGGAAAGGCCCTCACATTTCCAAATTTGTCATTTCTGTCCCATGTGACCACCAAAATCTCTGTTGCTTTCTTTTTCCCATCTATGATCCTCTAACCAAAGCCAAACCAATATTCTCAGGCTCTGGTCTTCACCAAGAATCAACAAATGCCCCCAAGAACAGCTGGGGCTCCTCAACTCTTTCTGAACATCTCTTCTCTCTCTGAAATTTTGTTTTCTTTAGTCTTCAGTGCTTCCAAAGTTCCCTGTCTATAAATATATAAGAAGTCAGCAGTCTGTCAAAATCAGATAGTAAATATTGTTGGCTTTGCAGAGGCCATATGGTCTTTGTCACAACTATGCTATGACAGCATAAGACAATACCAAACACATAGGCATGTCTGGATTTTTACGTGGGACATAGTTTGCCAACCCTTCAAATATATAATTGTTGTATTTTATTTAAAATGTTTCGTTCTTCAAAGAGATAGATGACCTACACTATCTAGTCTACCTAGGTAGAAGCAGAACCTGCCAAAGGACTTTAAGAACATGCCTGTCTAATACACAATTTGAAGTTCTTGAGTGACTGTGATATAAAACCTTCTCTTCATTTCCCCCAAACTGTCAGCAAGCATGTGTTTAAGTATGAAAATATAGGGCCAGAGTTCAATTTGGAAGTGATAAATTTTAATCATTTAAGGAGTCAATAAATAATAATTTTTATCCTCACCCAAAGTCAGAAATAATTGAGAGCTAGACACAAGAGACATAAAAATGGAGCACAAAATATCAGTTAGTTGTGTTTTTTTTTATTTTGTTTGGCTTTGCTTTGTTTTGTTGTGACATGTGTCTCCTTCTTTCTCTGCCTTCTTTTGGATGGATGAATTGAGTATTCTTTATCATTCTATTTTATCTCTACTATTGGTTTATTATTATTTTTGTTTTTCTTTTTAAAAAACTGCTTTTGGAAAAGGGCAGACAACAGTCTGCAGTCTGTAGCCCAAATCTACCCTTCCTCCTGTTTTTATAAATAAAGTTTCATAGGAATATAGTCACACCCATTCATTTATTTATTGCCAATGGCTGTTTTTACACTACTACAGCAGAACTGGATAGTTGTGACAGAAACCACATAGCCTGAAAAAAACCACCATAGATTCTACCTTACTCTTGACAATTTTGGTCTATTTCTTCTCTGTTCCCCCTGTGACTATGGTTTGGTCTAAGGATCTTTTTATTTCTGTTTTTTGTTGCTTTGTGTATGTTGGATCTGTATAATTAAGTACAGTTTTAAAATTGTGATTACTTAGTTTTATATTGATTCTCTTATCATCATGAAATGCCTCTGTTTATCATGAATAATGCCTCTTTCCTTAAAGTCTTCATTTTATTATTTAAGTGTAGTTACTCAAAATTTCATTTTTTGTCCTTACATGACATATACTTTACACTTAAATTTTCTGGTCTTTGTATTTGAAGTGTATCACTTGTTAATAGCGTATTAAGGTTTGTTTTTTAACCAGTCTGACGATCTTATTATTTTGCTTAGAGTATTTCATCTATTTATATTTAATGTAATTATAGTAGGGCATGTATCTACCATCTTACTAGTCCCCCCCCCCCCATTTAAGCTATCTGTTTTAACTTACTTGACTTTTTTCTTGTCTTCTTGTTGGTTAATCAGATATGTTCTATTATTCCAGTTTCCCTTCTCCAATTTGTTAGTTATATGCTCTTTTGCTTTCTTTGAGTGATTATCCTAGGAGTTATAACATGACTTTAGATTCTAATACTAATTTATACATGTACCATTTCCTGGAATCACTTAGATTTGTTAAACTCAATTTGCCTTTTTCCCTCCTTTCTCATTACTTTTGCCATATATTTTAATTGTATGTATATTTAAAACATCAGAAGACCTCTTAGTAACTATTTAATCAATATTTACTCATATACTCACCTATATATTTACATATAACATTTATTTATTTGCCCTGTTACTTTTTTCTCTATCTTTCTATTTTTCCAACTAGACTCAATTTTATTTTGCCCAAAAAGTTCCTTTACTGTTCCTTATAAGGAAAGCCAAATGGTAATTAATTTCCTTTAATGTTTTTCTAAAAATATTTTTTAACTTCTATCTTTGAAAATAGTTCTTTAAAGAAATCATCCATTTTCTTTAGGCTTCCATCATTTCCATTGAGAAAGCATATGTAAGTCTTTCTATGCTACTTTGAGTTTAATTTCTTTTCCTTTACTTTCTGGATGCTCTAAAGTTTTCTTTAAGTCTTTAATTTTAGAAATTTGATAATTATATGCCTATCTATGGTTATCTACTTTTATACTGCTTGAGGTTTTGATGAAGTTCTTTAATTCGTGGATTGATCTTTTTTCTTTAGTTTGAGAAAATGCTTACCTTTGACCTCTAACACCTCTCTCCTGTCACTCTGGAACATCATTGATATACATAATTTAACATTTCCCACATGCCTTTTATGTGATATTTTTTTCCAATCTTCTCTCTCCCTTTTGGTTTGGGTATATTTTTATTACTCTAGTCCATGAATCCTTTTTCATTTTCTGTGACCCATCTGTTCCAAACCCATGAGTTTTTAATTTCAGATGTGTAGTTTTTCCATTGCATAGTATCTAACCAATTGTTTTTTAACATGAATGTAAGACTTATATTTTCATTCCTTCATCTATTATGCTTTTTCTTTTTTTTTTAATTGTTATTTATGTCTTTTACATTTTGTATTCCCCTTGGGTAGCCCACCACCAATTCACCCCTGATCCATCTCCATGGTCCCTTGTATTCTTTTCTATTCCATTTTGTGCCCTTATCCTTCCCTCCCCCCCCACTCCCCCGCACCACCTCCCCTCCCACACCGCTGAGTGTCTCTCTCCTATTTGGTTTCCCTATAGTCCTGCTATAAGTGAAACCATTTGATATTTATCTTTTTCTTTCTGGCTTGTTTCACTGAGTATGATTCCCTCT
The DNA here is from genome assembly GCA_004024925.1 of Scalopus aquaticus. Taxonomy (NCBI): domain Eukaryota; kingdom Metazoa; phylum Chordata; class Mammalia; order Eulipotyphla; family Talpidae; genus Scalopus; species Scalopus aquaticus. The sequence goes on along the minus strand of PVIJ01017889.1, from coordinate 24,017 downwards.
AATTCCATCCATGTTGCTGCAAATTGCATGTGTTTATATCTTCTTTGAATGCTGAATAGTATTCCATTGTGTATATGTACCACATCTTCTGGATCCAATCATCTATTTTTGGACATCTGGGTTGCTTCCATACCTTTGCTATTGTGAATAGTGCCGCAATGAACATACGGGTGCATGTATCCTTTCAGATTAGTCCAACCACTATGGAAAGCTGTATGGCGATTCCTCAAACTCCTAAACATGGAGCTCCCATACGACCCAGCAATACCACTTTTGGGAATTTACCCAAAGGACACAAAAACAAAAACAAAAAAATTATGCTTTTTCTTTATTAAACATCAACAAAATTATTTTAAAATCATTATCTGCTAAGTATAATATCTACCCTATTGTTCCTCTTAATCTGTAATTGCCAAAAATGTTTTCTTACCTCTATCCTGTCAGGTAATCTGCATTTTTTCTGGGTACTGTGCAACCCTAGAGGATCCAGATAATATATTAGACAGAATTGGATCTTCCTTTCCTCTACTATACAGAGAAGGTGAAGGAATGAGCTGAATGGGGATGAGATTCAATTTTGATAAGATTCTATCCTGCTCTGACTTGTCATGAGTGACCTTCCCAGACTTTTCATTGAGAACCTCTCAGATTTCCATGTCCTCAGGAGACTGCAGGAAATTCAGCTCTGGTCTTTCGAGGTTTCTATCTTAGCTCTTCAATCTCCTCTGAGCAGACTCAAAATCCGGCAAATGCCTTAAAGGAAAGACCAGCAATGTGCTTAAAGTGGGCCTAATCCTGATGGACAGGCTTTATTTCCTAAATTCTGAAAGATGGCAGGAGGTTTTATTTTGTATTGTAAAAGTTTTTGACCTACCTAAAAGGTTTTATACAGCCTCCGAGCTCAAGAAATGGCCCACTGGAGAAACCTCCAAAATTCCAACTGGTTACTGACTGACTAAAAGCCATTGAGAGTTTTTTCTCCAAGAAGAGGCCCTAATCTTCAGGCTGCTCTCAATATCAACAAAAAAGTCTTCAAGGAAAACAAGACTTGTGATTGTCATTTCAACACTGAGCAGTTCTCCATTCTCTAGAATTTTAGCTCATCTTCACTCCATAGCTTTTATTGCTCTATGAGGCTTTAAAATATATTGTTTGCGATTTATTTTTTCTAAGTTATTATAATATGAACCTGCCACAACTTTATCTTACTTGAAGGTGGAAGTCTTGTAAGAGACCATTCTTTATTTGGAGCAAAACTGACACAGTGTATTTATTCCGGTATTCAATAAATATTTAGTGAGTACCTTTATATCAATAAGGAATATATTTGACAGTAAGTAACAGAAAATTTAAATGTGGTTGTTTAAAGAAAAAAGGGCTTCTACTGCTGACTTATTAAGAACTTGAGATATAGGTAGTTAATATTGTTTTAGCAGTTCAGAGATATCAGTGTGATAATGTCTCTGAAATTCTCTTAACATTTTCCAAGTGCATCTCATCTTAAAATCAACATGTGACTGCAACTCCAAATAATATTTCTCCAAAAAGAAGACAGAAGGAAAGACTACAACAGTCAACTATGTCATTTGTCAGGGTAATCATAACTGTTCCAAAACCTCTCAACTAACTCTAGATTTTATTAGGAAAGGAGTAAGTATGGCAGGTAAGGAAAGAACTGGAAGTTTCTCAGGAGCAAGAAACAAAAACCAAACATGGTTCAAACAATTTTATACATTATCTCACATGATAAGCTATCTGGAGGAAGGATGAGATAGATTTAAAAATTCCACAAAATCCTAAGGGTTCATACAATTACAGCATTCTGTACTGCCATCCCCAACAGTCAGTAATTCTACTCATGGTCATAAGTTGGTTATATCAACTCCAGCACCATCTTTACACATCAAATTCCAGAGGTAAGAACAGGAACCATTCCTGTGTTGGATTCCAAGAGCTCCCAATAGTCTTTCTCTCAGACATCTTGGCCAAATTAGCATCACATAGTTAGTGTCAATGATTGGCCTTCAATGATTTTGAAAGGTGATGAGTTGACTGCTATTTCTTAGAACAATTAAGACATCCCTATGAACTCAGGAGGGACTCAGCCTTTTCAAAATCCTCTGTAGGATGAATAAATTCAGGGTTTTCAGGTCAGGAAGAATGAGAGAATGGCCACATACAGTATTTTCTACTGAGAGCACAGGACGCTCAGAGATGAAAATAATTTAATCTGTTTAAATACTAAGAGTAAGATTGGGAGTCAGATGAGCAGGAAAGAGGGGTAGACCACATCATGATGGGCCTTTAAACTCCTAGTACTGAGTCTAGATTTCTTCCTAAGGCAGTGGGGAATCACTGGAGCATTTTAAGCAGGGAAAGCACATAATCAGATTTTCGGTTTGGAAATAAGAGTCTGGCTTTATTATGGAGAATGGACAAATGCGGCAAGATTGATGACAGGAGAGCATAAAGAAACACATGTGTGGCTCTAAAGTAATGAGATGCTTCCCAAGTGACTTTTCAAATAAAAATAGCTAACATTTACCTGAATTAACATGGGATCTTCATAGTCTGGTAAAATATTTAACACTTGAAGGAACTGAGACTCAAAAAAAAGTTAAGTAACCTGCCCAAAGTTATACAATAAGTGGCAGAGCAGGGATTAAAACCTAGGGAATCAGTCTTGAGAGACAGTGTGAATAAACACTATCCTTATTGTATTAGCTTGGAAGTATGTCTCTGATAAGTTTTGCATAATACCTGACGTAAGGTACATGCAATTCACCCCAGGAGCAGGAGACCAGGTAAAGTTGAGGAGGAAGCATGACTGAGTAGCTCTGATGCTCAAGGCCCAGCCTTGACTATACTAGCCCACTGCTCTCAGGTTCGGGCAGAACATCTATAGAACAAAGGAAGTCATCCTTACCTAGACAAGTTGTGAAGACTGAATAAATGAGAAAATGTTTGTAAAGCTTTCAGCACATGGAAGACCCTCAAAATTGTTTGACCTTTTTCTTTGTCAAATGACAACTCCATAGTGAAAAAGACATTCCAGATTTTTTGACATTTTAGAAGCCAAGAAGTAAGTGCACTATGATTGCGAATGACAGACGCAGAGAACCAGAACTAGAGAAAGCTTTCTAAACATGGGTTCTATGAGCTTGGGGAGGAGGAAATCACAATTTAGTTTTTACTAACCTCCAGCTGAAATTTAGCATGTGCTAAATTAGACTTCACCACAGGCAGCAAAGCTAAGTGACATTAAGAGTATCTGTGCCTCAGGTCACCCACAGAAAGCAGGTATTTTCATATCAGGCTTCAGTTACAGCAGGTATCTTGAATTCTTTTTACACTCTTCGCTACTTTAAAATTATACCAGTTTTTAAATAGCTGTCATTAAATCTTGTTACTTAATGATTTGATAGAAAACATACATACATGTTTCTACCTCATAAATTTCTATGTTTCTCGCTCTCATAAATTTAAAAATATTTTGATAACTCAATTTCCAAAATTGGTTTCCTTTCTAATTCTATGTTTTTTTATTGTATCTAAAGGAAGTCCATGGACTTCACCAATTACAAAAGGGGGTCCATGGTACAGAATGAACTCTTGCAGCAAAGAGATTCAGGCAGAGAAGGGGGCAGGGATCAGGGCAGCGTGACTCCTGGTCATTAAATGCAGTAAGTGTTCTGGGGCATGAAGCGCAGCTCTCTCCTGCCTGTGACCCTCAGCTAAGCTGGGGCAGGATGCAGATGACCCAGGCCTGGCAGCTTCTGAGACTTTTTCCTGAGCATTCTTGTAAAACAGCAACCACATTGCCACATGTGCCTGGAATTTGATTTCCAGGCCAAGTGTCAGCTTTTCCATGCTAAGACTCCCTCAGGTTTTGGCCCAGGTTCTCCTGCTGTCAAGGCCCAGCCCTTTCAATACCTCAACCACCTGCCAGAGAGAACAGATTCATGGAATTTTGGCTGCCACTTCTGAGTCACATCGTCAGCCACAGGCTTCCACCTGCAGCCTCGGGAGGCCTGGACTGCAAGGTGCCTAAGGAGACAACTGGTGCTGACCTGGCCCTGTCAGGGCAGTGTGTCCTTCCCCATGGGCCAGAAGCCCTTACACATTGGGCCAATTTCCTCCTCTGCTCTAAAGAGGCATTTTCTCCTCAGAGTGAGTCTGAGTTTTTCCAATCTTATCTAGAAATCTTAGTTTCTCTCAAGTTAATATTTTTTTTTTCTGTAATCCAACAACAAATTTGCCACAGGAAATGGTAGGAAGAAAGGCTTATGCAATGGGAGGGTATTGTTATAAATAGGAGACCTAACTGTGACTTTCTTAAATAAACAGGTTACTAATGTTTCCAGGCAGTGGTAGAGCTACTGTTTAGAGGCTGGTAAGACAGATTTCCTTGTAAAAAGTAATCTATGTCCTTCCCAAATACTTCTCCAAAATTGAAGTGAACTACGTTCTAACCTTGGTTTAAGAAAATAGTCCTCTTTCCCCCTGCTAGATTAGGGAAGAGGGTTAACCTTTTAGAGATGATGACCTAGGTAGTAGGTTACAGGAGTGAGAAAAGCCACCTCAGCAGGACCCAAAATCAGTGTATATATTATTTTATCAACTTACCTTTCATTTTATATTTATGTAATTCATCTATTCATTTATTACCTATATATTTATCCATTATTAAAACTCCTAATGCTTCTAAGAATACATAAAATCATTTCAACTAGTGACCTCTTTAAATCTCTTTATATTAATTATCTGATCTTTCTTCAAATACAGACCAATACATTATGCATAGTGAAAGAAAAGGATAGTATCACTAGATACAGTAAGGAGACTTAGAGAGTCCACATTTAATGAGAAACAGAGGACACAGGTCAGAACTCTGGAGGAAATTAGCTCTTTTGTAGGGGTTGGATTGAGGAGGAAGAGCCAGTGGAAATGACTGTCAGGGCCTAGAATAGTGTTGGACACATACTAACCTATCAATAAATACTTAATAAATGAACCATTGAAAGCAAAAGAATAAAATCATTGTTTTGTCTTGCCATTTTTATGTCCCCTAACTGTTCCAACCACCAATGAAGGGAGGCAGATCCCAGCTAAAACTCAGTGGAATCCCTAGGATTTGGCAATTTCAGAGCTTTTCTGATATTTAGGTAACTGAGGGATTATCTATTAATAAGTAACTGATCCAGCAAGAGACCTATTTTTGTAACTGTCAAGGCGAAAGAAGTACAGTTTAAAAATAGGAGGGGGGTAGGAATGAAATTTAAAACTAGGAGGGGGTGGGAATGAAGGAAATGAAATAGCATCACTTTTCATAATAACATGAGGCATTACTTCCATTGCAGACTGACTTGTAAATTTTAAAGTAGTTAGGAAACTATTGCTCTTCCTATTTGTTTAGAATCTGTTGCCTTTAAGAATTAAAAGCTGTCCACTAAAGGTGAACTTGTGCAAAATTCCAACATAGCAAGTATAGATCTTTCAAATACTCTATGGAATAGATGGATACATAGAAAGAAAAATGGAAGTGTAAATTAATCAAGTGTCTGCTGAGAACACTATACAATAATATTAGAGTGGGTGGGACTTTATCCAAAATAAAATGCAAAAATATGAAGAAATATCTCTTTATTTCAGTATTATAAGACTTAAATGAAGATCCACTTTTCCTCTCCAGACCAATCTTATGTCTGGCTTTTACTATCTCAATGTGTTTTGTTGGAATATGTGACTTGACACAATTTTCAAAGGATTCTATCAAACCTGACTTTTTATTTTAGATACAAGTACCAAATATTTAAATCTTCACAATGTAAGCAAATACAGACAAATTTTGTATCTGTATCTTATATAATGATGAGAGGCAAAAAGAAAAAAGTTTTAAGTGAACATAATCACATTCTAATGAGTCCCACATTCTCACCCAGAAGGACTGAACATCATATCCCAAAGGAAAAAGGAGGCATAGTTTTAGTTCATGTGTGTCAATAAATCTAGACAATCAAACCAGATAATCGCTTTGGGAAGTGAGTGAACTCTCCAGTTAGCCTAAACTATTGAGTTAATCTCTGTAACTGCTAACTCTAAAATTCTTTTTTGTTTACTAGAAATTGCTAATGGAGATCTAAATAAATAATCAAAAGGTCTCAGAGTCCAAAATGTTCAGTAGAAATGTCACTTCATTGGTGACTCTTAGATACCTTTAGATGAGAGTTAGAAGTAGTTCTTGTCAAACTCTTTGGGTTACTTAAAAATTTGGGGTTTTCATTTTCCATGCCCTGAGAACTCTGAAAATTCAAAGTACTTTATAATTTTTTCTTCCATAGATAAGTCCTAATTTCTATTTGTGAAAATTAAAAAGTCATAAAAAATTAAAAACGGGCATTCTCACTCTGATGTTAAGTGTCTTGCAAATTATAATGCAAGTCATTCTTCAAAATACATTTCACAATGTTTAATACTAACTTAAAGTGATTTCATATGGTGTTTTTCTTGATCCTCTGATTTTCCAAGGTTTATGAATCTAATGTATACTTTGATAACAAATTTAAAGGAGGAACTGTCTTTTTAAAATAAAACTTTATAGACCATTGCTTCCATTTTCAACATTTCACCTCCCAAATAGAATGTTGTGAATATGAGATTTTGTACAAAGAAATTTACAAATGTACCTTCTAGTATTACACAAATTGCATAAATGTGACAACATGTGATGCAATTCAGGGGTAGCTTAAGCATTCAGTTTAAAAGTCACTAATTAAAATAGAATTTAATGAACAAAAAAGTAGTTCATACCCCAGTTTGTCACAATATTTAGCATGTTCTTTTCATATGAATTGAGATCAGAACATGAATTTAACCTTCATTGCTCCACCATGAAGTGAGGTAAAGTCAGATCATGTCCATCTTACTGATAAGAACAGTGAATCATATAGTGCTAACATGCACAGGTTTTAGGAAAATCAAGCATAATTTTGTCATCCATTAGGCCCCTAGCTCAGTTATAGGGGCTACCTCTTTGAGTGGAATGTGAAGTGCAGTAAAAAATCCAAAGGGGTACATGCATGAATTGGATATATATGCATATATGTTTTATTACATCGAGAGAGGCAGGAAAATAGAAAGAGGAGTCACCACCTGGTTTCTATACCACCACTCACCTTCATGATGCTTGAATAAAATTTCATTTATTTGGGGTTTGATATTTTTCATCTGTAAAATGAAGACATTGTGTTAGAATAACAGTGAGGCCCATCATCTCTAAAACAGTACTATTAGTTATTTAATTGCTTTGTTTTTTAGTTTCAATGTGTTTGGTAGATTTTTAAAGACAACGATATCTCTGTAACAGCTTGAATGCCTTTATACTAATTTGTGTGTACTTCACAGACAGATCTTCCTCAATATAGATTGAGGTTACATCTCAATAAACCCACTGTTGAAAATACTGTAAGTTGAAAATATCATTAAGCGAAAAATGCATGTAATATACCTAACCCACCTAACCTACCAAACATCACAGTTTAGCCTAGCCTACCTTAAACATACTCAAACACTTACATTAGCCTATAGTTGGGCAAAACCATTTAACTAAAGACTTATTTTGTTGACTGTTCATTTCAAGAGTAATTCCTTTCCTCTTTTTCTCACCCGCAGCAAGTGACACAGGTGGGCAGCTTTTAAACATGATGGAAGGTGGAAGCACAAAACACAATATCCAAAAAATTCTGGTGCACAGTATCAGCTGCTTATCCTATTGATCATATGGCTGACTGGGAGCTGTGGCTTACTGCCACCACCCAGCACCACAAGAGGTTATCAAACCACATATAGCTAGCTGGGGGAAATATGGCAATTCAAAACTCAAATAATGGTTCCTACTGAATGTGTATTGCTCTTGCACCATTGTGAAGTCAAAAAAAGTCATAAGTCAAACTAACACAAGATGGGGACTGTGCATAGTTTGAAGTACTCTGTAAGATTAAATAAAGTAAAAACAACAGGCCAGGATAAGAAATTTCCGATGGTTAAAATCAGGCTCTCAAAGTGTGGCTTCTTTGAGAAAAAGCAAATAGAAAATGATAATAGTATTGCTGTCATTAAAACAATAGTAACGAAAAACACATGGAGTTATAAAAGTCTTTAGCAGCAAGCATTCTAAAAAATCACATATTGCAGCAATTATTCCATGAAAGTGTCTCCTCGGTTGTGTATTAATAGTTCTTTTTGGTGATTCTTTTTATCATCTTTTCTCCCTTTTTTTTCATTATCTCCCTCTATCACTTCTGCTTCTCCTCAAGAAGAAAAGTAAGCCTTGTATTGTTGCAGTAGTAGTAATTTTAAATTTGCATGCTTACTTGTCTTAATTTAAAAATAAGTTTTTCTTAAAAAAATGGAATCACATTGCTTTTTTTTACATACGTGGTTCTTGATTGCTGATGGATGTGTTCTCTACCTCAATGTATCTGACTATTTCAATTTAGTTCCTTTGCACTACAACATATCCAGAAATACACCAAATTTTACTGTGGAAACAAGTGAGTAGTAATCAAAGTTTTTTCAGCTCTCAAATGACTCCAGTTAGACTGTGCCATCTTGTTTCCCTCACAATTTAAGGGAATAAAACTATTATATTATTATTATATTAAACATCTTGGTGCTTTAAACATATTGTGATTTCTGACAAAAGTCTAATATCAAACTGATATCTCTGGAAATCCAGTATTTTAGCAAAAATTCACATTCATCTAAATGTGACCTGAAACTACAAAAGAACCAAAAAAACAAACAAACAAACAAAAATCCCAAGACACAGTCCCTTTTAGTGGTGAAGTACAGTGCCTTTGCTTTTTCACTGGCAGGTCAATCGTTTTTGCCATTAGACATTTCATTTTCCAGAAACAGCTGTCCAGTCTGGACCTGTCATTTCTGTGACTATGATTAGGTGGAGATGTTAGAAACAGCAATGTGATAAAAGAATAGCACCTACCAAAGCAAGAAGTCCATAACCCAACTGTAAGTATTTGGGAGTTGTGAGAAGAGGGAATTGAGATTTACTTAATGGAAACTAAGATAATAATTTTCCTTCTATGAGTGACTGTCTTGATATGTTTCTCCTCTGAATAAAAGCCTATTATAATCAGTAGCTATTTTTAACATACCATTAATTGCCATGTGGCCAGGGACTGCTTGTTAACTCCTTGTTGGGTCTAGAATTTGGAACAAATGTGAAGCAACCAAGGGGCCCTGGCTTTTAGATTTAAAAAATAATCCCTTCTTATTTGCATTTTACTTTCCATTTTATAACACATTCTAAGCTTTCTAGAACGTTTTATTTATCCTGTCTGGTAGAGAATGATAGCATCTTTATTCTAACATCAGGGATCACTGCCAGCTCAGGGGCAAGTTACACATTCCCAAGTTACACTATCCTGACTGCACTGATTGCCCCATTTTCACAACTACTATAATAGTTATCATCTGTACACACAGATAAATGCTATTTACTGCATCAAACTGTTTCATCTGTTAGTCTTTGTGAGAAAGGGAACTTCCCTTTTATTTCTTATTTATGTCTAGCTCTTAACTGAGAACTCAGTAAATCCTCAGTAACTTCCCCATTGATCAGGTTTTTTTTTAAGATTTATTTATTTATGCATATAAGAACTGGGGTATAGGCCAGAGGTGTGGAGTGGTGAGAGGATTCACCAGAGACAGAGTGGGGAGCAGAACAGGCAGATCGACTGAAGTACACTGCTGAGGGGAGCAAAGGGCAAGGCAGGAGCGGTCTGCTGTGCCATGTGGGAATCTCCCCAGCCAGGGATCGAACTCATGCTGTAGTGGCTCTGGATAGGCTCATAGTGCTGCACATAACCCACTGCACCACCAAGGAGGCCCTGATCAGTTGTTTTAAATGAGCCAAAGAAAAGTTGATGTAGAAGAAACCAACAGGTCAAATTCCCCTGGAAGTAATAATCTGCTTCATAGCTTATACTTCCTAATCTTCAAGCCACTTGGCTTTGTCCCAGTATTTACCTGAATTTGCTATCAGAACTCTCTTATTTTAGGTTTAGTTGATAAACTGCCACACACCCTCGATCAGAAATACTTTCTCAGATGTGCAAACCTGGCCATCACATGCCAAAAAGGCAGAAATGCATAAAGAGACTTGGTCAAATAAAAGGGGCAAAAAAAGCAAATTGGGAATTCAGTTTTGGAAAATATGTACAAGATCAAAGTTTGTTCCAAAATGTTAATATAATAAACACACACACACACACACACACACACACACACACACACAGACACTCATACTCAAACTGCTACTGTCTTTCAATATCTATTCTCCCTTTCTCTTCTAGTAAGAAAACTACTAGTTTTTAGCTGGGCATAGAAAGAAGCCACTTGAAACATTTCCAAGCTTCCTTTGTAATTAAATATAACCATATAAATAAGTTCTAGCCAATGAGATCTAAGCAATCATATCACATGCCTTCAGGAAGTATTCGAAAGAGGAGCACCTTCCTTTACCTCTTCTTGCTTCCTGCTTGCTTGAATACAGATATGATGGTCAGCACTGAAGGTTAGACTATTTCAGACCATTACGTGGACCCCACTTGCAAAGGTTAGTGAAGCTACAAGGTTAAAAGTGTCCGAGTCTCTGACATGATAGAGTTTCTATCAGTGATCTTTTATTCAAACAGAAACAGACTTCTAACTTGAACAAAACATTATTATTTTTGGGTTTCGTGTCACCTTTAGCTAGACCTAAACCTGATGGAATCACTAAAATTAGATTTAAAAAGGAATTGAAAACAGAAGTGTGTGGGAACTTCCAGCTTAAGTTTGGATGTAGAAAGAGCTTAGAAGTCATCATAGCCATCCTTCCAATAAGAAAGGCTGGAAAAAATGACTTTTCCTAGACCTACCAGAGAACTGAAGTCACAAAGCAGACTTCCCTTCCAGGAACCCCACCTGGCTTTCACAGAGATCAAGGAGAACTTAAAGAAAGTTCCCCTTGGCGCTATGACAGAGGATGATGAAGAGTAATGAAGAAATCCACTAAGACCTTCTTCCTTAGGCTTGATCTCCAGGGAAAATATTTCCAGAATCCAACAATGAAATCCCATCCCAATTGGCATTAGGGAAGTCTTTAACTCTAGTCCACTTAAAAAAAAATTGAAAAGCTCCAGAGGCGCTCCAGATTTCAAGGACTTAGACTGGGAAGACTGGAGAATACCTACTGAGGTAAGAGAAATAATTAGGACAAAGAAAGAAAGTTCTATCCCTAGAGAAGGAACACAAAAACTGGTAATGGTCACACTCTTAAACACAGGTCCACTGTAAACCCAAGTGACTGAGAATCAGAAAATTAGAGAATTACTCACCCTCCCCCCATACACCATACTGCTTTACAAATAATTCTCCAATAGCAACAGCACTAGGTTACAGCTAGAGAGCTACAGGAGATAGTTTCACTAAGAAACAGCAAAAGGGAAGCATCAAGGCATAAGAGTAGATAAAATGAGGTCACTAGAAAAATCTGAACCCCATGGATACAAGATGGATACAGCAAACATCAAACATAACTCTAATACTGGTCACACTGACGTAAGTCTTCACGCTATAGGTCTATTTACCTCATTTTCTACTGTCATATTTAGTGGGTCCAGATATCAACAAAGTCTTACAAGACATGCAAAAACAGAGTCTGAAGAGACAAAAAATCAGACTCAGATATGGGAATTATGAAATTTAAAATAAGCACAATGTGTTTAGATCTCTAATGGAAAAGGTAAACAATATGCAAGAACAAATGGGTAATATCAGCAACTGTAGAATTACAGAATGAATAAAAAGGAAGAGTAATAGAAAAGAGAGTAATAGAAATGAATAATGGCTCTGATATGTTCATCATTATTTTCAATACAACTGAGGAAATAGTGAAGCTGAAGGTAGGTCAATAGGAATCACCTAAACTAAAATGTCAAGAGAATAAAAACGAAGGGAAAAAAATGCAGTAGAACATCTAAGAACTGTGCAGCAGTATCAGGTGGTACAACATATACATAACTGAGATTCCTGAAGGAGAAGAAAGGGAAAACGGAGCAGAAGACCTATTTAGAGAAATAATGGCCAAAACATTGCAAAATTAGTGAGAGATATCAAACAGATCCAAGAAACTCACAGAACACCAAGTAAGATAAATACCAATTTATACCAGTATATTTACAGTATTAATGACTTTAGAATTTTCACACTGCTCATTACATATCTACTTTGTGATCTAAACATTTCCTCTATTTGAGAGTGCTTCTATAAGTTTTCTACAGCATAAGTGAGGGCAATAAGGCATATAATTGAGCAATACCTAACCCAGGGAAAAAGTACCATACACAAACACTTCATCTGCCACTTAAGGTGCCAGTGAATAATATGAAAGTTAAATTTTCAGTCTTATTCTTGAAAAAAAATTTTTTTTCACTTATTTCAAAAAGTGAAAAACAACTTCTTGGAATAGATAATGGAAAAAGCGATTTTTGAACAATGACTTATGCACTGGTGCTCACATACTTGGAGCCCTAAGACATATCAAGCAGTAAAGAAATTCTTCTGGCAGATTGATTTTCATCCTAGAAGTGAACACTGAACTTTGTCTCAGACTGAAATTATTCACAGAGAACATTCACCAACCTAGTTTATATAAGTTAGCTCTCTTGACAGGTTCCAGAGAGACTTGGGACAGAATAAAGAGAGAAATCTAAGTGGAATAGCATAAAAGGTAAGAAATGCTTGAATATGTAACACAGACTTTTACCTTTATATATAAAACTACTCTCCTTTCCCAAAGAAATCAGAGGAGAGGAACTCAGGGGTGGCAAGATGGCAGCAGGGTCAAAACATTGGGCTTACCTCATCTATATAGTCGCAACTAAATTGCGCAGAATGAAGTAAATAACTCTTTGGGGTTGGGGGGGCGGGGACAGATAACTTGGTGTCACTGGAGATAACTCTCTGGTGTCCTGTGGCCAGTTCCTGTCTACCTATTATCCCCTGCTGGTACTAGTTTTCAGGCCCAACTGAATATGTGCAAAGGCAGCAGTATAACAACCTATAAAAACTAAAAATGAAGGGACAGAGGAATATATCACATATAATAGAGCAAAATACCCTGGTAGAAGTCTAAGCCCAGAAAAACTGTGGAATATGCCTGGAAGGGAGTTCAAGGCAATAGTTACAACAATGCTTACTGAATTTTTTTTTAAAAGGATGATGTGAAATAGGAACAGAATAAAGACAGAAAATACGAGGGTGTTACAATTAGAACTAATGATTATAACCAAATAAAAAACACAACAGAGGTATTCAACAGCAGATAAACACCAGCAATGGAGAGAATTAGTGAGCTCAAAAGCACAATATTGGAGAATACACAAACAAAACAACAAAGAGAAAAAGAATTAAAAATTTAAAATAGCTTTGAACCTTCTGAGATAACCTAAAGAGAAATCATATCCATATTATGGGTGTCCAAGAAGGAAAAGAGAAAGAGACAGGCAAAGAAAAGTCACATAAAGAAATAATTGCTGAGAACCATAAAAACCTGGAAAATGAATCAGATATAGTTGGAAAGTAAGCAAGCACATTACTATTCACAGATGATATGATGTTACATATAGAAAACACTAAGGATGCTACCAAAAAGCTATTAGAAACAATAAATGGGTACAGCAAAGTGGCAGTTACAGAATCAACAAAAATCCAGAACATTTTTATATATGAACAATAAACAAGAAGTTAAAAGAGTAATTCTACTCACAAACATCTCAAAAAGAATCAAATACCTCAGAACTAAGCTAACCAAGGAAGCAAAAGCCTATACAATGAGAACTACAAGATGTTACTTGTAGTAAAAATGATATAAGGAGATGCAAGTCTTTCCTTACTCATGGATAGGACGAATCAATATAATCAAAATGACTATTATACTTAAAGCAATATATAAATTTAATGCAGTCCATATCAAAATATCAACAATATTTTTTCAAATAAATTGAACAAAAATACTGAAATTTATGTGGAACCATAAAGGGCCTTGAATAGCAGAACTAGCCTGAGAAAAAAGCAGAGAAATGGAGCTATCATATTATACTATAAATCATAGTACTTAAAACAATATGGTACTGGCATATAAATACATAGATGGATCAGGGGAGTAGGCTCAAGAGTTCAGAAATAAGTCCACATACCTATCAATAACTAATTTATGATAAAGCAGCCACAACTGCACAATGGGGGAAAGGAAAGCCTCTTTAATAAACAGTGTAGGGGAAACTGGAAGACCACATGTAAGAGAATGAAGTCAGATCATTCTCCAACCCCACACACAAAGATAAATTACAAATGGATTAAAGATTCAGATGTAAGACGCACAAAAATAAAATATACTGAAGAAAACACTGGCAATTTATTCTAGTCCTTCAATGATAAAGATGATTTTGGAGACTTGAACCCTGTGATGGGAAACAGAAGCAAAAATAAACAATTAGGATGACCTCAAATTAAACACTTTTATACAGCAAAAGAAAATATCCTGCTGAATGGGGAAAATATTTACACATTACGTAACAGACAAGTGGTTAATACCCAAGACTTATTTAAAAAAAAAAAACAACATACAATCCAACAAAAGAAAAACTAATAATCCAATTAATAAATGGACAACAGATCTGAACAGACAATTCACCAAAGAGGGTAATCAGAAGGCCAGTAGGTACATGGAAAAATGTTCACCATGACCTCCAATAAGAGAAATGCAGGTTAAAACCGCAATGAGATATCATCTCACACCCATGAAAAAGGCACATATTGAAAAGACCCCCAACAAATGTTAGAGAGGATACAGAGAAAGAGGAACCCTAAGAATGTGAAGGTATAGCCATTATGGAAAGTGATCTGGAATTAGCTTTAAAAAACTAAAAGTGGAAATACCATTTGACCAGTAACCCCACTCTTGGGCATCTATCCAAAGGACATGAAACCAGCAACTGAAAAACTATATGCTCTACATTGCTTATTTTAACACTATTTACAAAAACTAGGACAAGGAAGCAATCTAAATGCCCACCAAGAGAACAGTGGGTATGTCCACATGAATTTAACATTAGAAAGCATGACACTTCCAATTTTGTTTTTTCTCAGGTTTGCTTTGGCTATTTGCAGTCTTTCGTGATTCCATACAAATTTTAGGATTGTTGTTCTATTTCTATGAAAATGCCTTTGGAACTTTGATAACAAATGCATTGAATCTGTCAACAGATTTGAGTAGTATAGATATTTTAATAATATTAATCTTCTAATCCATGAGCACAGACTATTTTTCCATTTATCATGTATTTTTCAATTTCTTTTATGAAGTCTTACAGTTTTCAGGTAGAGGTCTTTAATCTCCTCAGCTAAATTTATTCACAGGTATTTTATTCTTTCTGATGCAATTATAAATGGGATTGTTTTCATAATTTCTTTTAGAATTACTCAAATAAAAAGTAGAACTAGATAGATCTTTTCATTTTAAAATTTATTAAGGATTTACCTATTGAGCATGAAGTGCCCTTAAAGAGCAAGGAGCATAGTAATGTAGAAGACAGATAAGGTCATTGTCCTCATGGAATTTACATTATTATTCTCATACTTAACCAGAGGACGTGTCAATGTTAAAAATAGCGGGGACTGGTCTTATTTAACATTCCTCAAAACAAAAATTTAATTTGAAAATGACATTTTAAATTAGTATTTTAAAACACGGAAAAGGAAAGAACACGAGGAAAAATCATATTGTGATCTTTTCTCGGCGGTTTAGCTTTGGGTGTAAAAAGGTTAGGACCCTGGGTTGGTGAGTTCTTTATTTTTTACAATGTCTACACCTCTGTGCTTAATAAAGGTTATTAGCAGTAACAACAGTGATAAAAATCAGCCATGGTCAAAGGCTATTTTGTTCTATGAGAGCAGTGAAAAGATTTATGCTGACTTCAAGAGAAAAAAATATAAATTACTCGGAGAGCCTGCATGCTCCCCACATGCAGCAGACAGAACAGCTAAACAGAGGGCCATAGCGGGCACATGCCTTGGCATCTTCTCCCTCTCATGCACAGGCCTGCCACTACTAGCTGGGAACAAGCTCAAGGCCAAAGCTGGGAACCATAATGATAACAGCTCTCATTACTAAGCAAGTACATGTGTTATTTCGTTTAATCTCTACAAAAGCCATAGGAGGTAACTAGTGCTATTATCCCCATTTCATAGATAAGAAAACTGAACCAGAGAATAATTAATTGGTCAAGCTCACAACACAAATAAAGGCTGAAGAGGGGACAAGATGTAGACTGACAGTAGAATCTATGATTTACCACTAGATAGCACTGCCTCTCTTACTGCCCTCTCAACTGGTACCTTCCAGCAAAGTAACTTCTCTCAGCCTTTAACCAGTGGTATCCTGACCAAGTGTAAAAAAGTGTTAAAAAAAAGTGTAAAAAACTCTCCATGTTCTTTTTTTTTAATTATATATTTTTTTAAGATTTATTTATCTATACATACAGCTGGGGTACAGGCCAGAGGTGTGGGGCGGCAAGAGGGTTAACCAGAGACAGAGTGGGGAGCAGAACAGGCAGATCAGAAATACACTGCTGAGGGGAGCAGCGGTCGAGGCAGGAGAGGTCTGCTGCACCACGTGGGATTCTCCCCAGCCGGGCGTCGAACTCGCATCGCTGCTGCTGACAGTTCCACAGCCCAGCGCTTAACAGCTGCGCCACCAGGGAGGCCCTAATTATAATGTTTTTTATTGAGGTAATGTTGGTTTTGAGAGACGGAGGGTCAGAATGGATGGGTCATGTTAGACCTGCTCAGCCACCCCCTCAATGTATCTTTGGGAGCCTCCGGAGGACACTCCCTTTGCCAAGAACTGAGCATGCCCAGTGGAACAGAGGTGCTAGTGCATGTACTGTGGCTACTGAGTCACAGGTGCAGCAGCAAATCAGCTAGCTCATGTAAGTAGAGTCAGGCTGCAAAGTTGAAGGACAAACTAAAGAGCCAGAAATGTGAGCCTTGTCACACAGTATTCCAAGTGTATGCATCTGAGGACAGACTTGCCCCACACTATCAGGAGTAAGGCAAGCACTTGGTCAGATTTCACTTGGGTGGTCCAAGTCAAAATTAGACCTATGGTACTGAAGCTTCTCTATTATTATCTATATTCTTCAGAACTCACATTCAGTACACCAGCTATCAGACCCGGAGGAGAAAATGTGGATCTGCCTAAGTAATAAAGTTTTAGTAAAATGCTTATTTCGTGCCTTTACAATTAGGGAGATGCATATTATCTTTGCTGGTTCATAGATAGCAAAATCTTCTATTAGCAAACTTGACCAGTCTAGACCGGACACTTTGACACAGTTATGAGGAGAAAGGTAAACAGTAGGACTTTACTACCTCCACCAGGAGCCTGTGGGAGGTAAAAGACTGAAACACAAAAGTCCAGCAATCGCAAATGATTATGTGTTTCCCCTGTGATATCTCCAAATTGCTTCCACAATCCTTGCAGCTTTCTCTTCCTCTTTGTTTTTTCTCTCCCTCTCACCCCACTCTCAGTCCCTCTCTGTCTCTCTCTCCCCACTCTATTCCTCAACCCTTACACAATAATCTTTCTCACATATTTCTGATTTCTCAGTTTAATACTACCTCCTGATATCTGTTTTGAATTTTCAATCTGTTTATGAATACCTATTTGTCTTCTTATATGTATCAGATAAAATTACTGGGGTTCACAATTTTCCCATAAAAGGAATTCATCATCTGAGGTTCAGTTTTCTCATTATTTCCCCTCACCATCTGCCCAACTCAAAATAAAATGCTATTCATCAAAAAAAAAAAAAAAGTGGCCTCATAGTATCTCAGATAGAGCTTGGACTTCAGTGGGTCTTGCATGATATTATTTTAAGACAGAAACTGGCTCCTCATTGCTCAGATATAAATATTCACTACAGCATGATTTTTCCTTTTGGGATTAACTTCGGTGTCATTCACTGAACATTTTCCAATTCAACATTTTTCTCTTGAAGCCTGCGAAATATCATGAGAGCTTTTGCAATGTTCCAGGCAGGGAACTGCATGAACTTGTCTTATGTTGTATGTAACCGTTTAAAAGCATAAAAATCACTCTGCAATGATCAACACTTCTTTACACGAGTCACTGAGATTTTAACATCAAGTTGTCAATATAAGTAGCATTGATTTTATTCAAATTGAAAACATCCACAATCCTTTCCTGACCTAGGGGTTTAGTATTGTAATTATGATCAACTCTGAAGGCATAATTCTAGATCCTGATGAAAACTGCAGCCTTCAGAAGAACAAGTTGCTTGTACATTTGGGAATTTTTGAGCTAATTATAAATTCTTTATCATGTACTGCTTTAGTGCTAAGTTTGGGAATCTCAAGAACAAATCTGAAACACCTGAATCACATATTATGATTATGAAATATTTTTCTCACTTCTCTGTAGACACTCCTTTTTCAGTCAATCCAGTTTCTAAAACTGAAGACTTCATTTTTCAAATCTGTGGGAAACATATTCTCAAACAGCCAATTTTCTCATCTCTCCATCTAGAAAAGGATTTATGAAGCTCCTTAAAACATTTTCTTTCCTAGAGTATATGTACCATTGCTTCTTATTCTATTGAGAGCACATGATATTTATTGTAATGTTCTTATCAGAGATTCAAGTTTCATGTGCCTGTAAATAGGTAGGAGAACACTCAGGAATGGGATCTTCAGATGCTTGTTTTCTGCAACTGTTCATTTTCTGTAACTGGATTTAAAACATCATTATAATACATACCAAATGTAAAAATGTACATTTTTTAAAGAGCTGAAATCAATTTAATCACTCTTTCATGCTAGAGATAGCACATTTTTGGGTAGCAAATAAACACAGCAATACGATAGCACTTGTGTGTGATCATTATCAACTCAGAATGTTAATATGTCTAATCAAATGTCTCTAATCAAACTGCACTATACTTGATGTCAAAAATATAAAAATGTTTTCTAAGAAAATGGACTCACAATATGCATACCAGTTGTTATTTTCTACCTTCCTTGGACGTCTCCCCCTTCAAAATTAAAATCTGTTATCCTCTACTGTGCCTTAGGATGGAACACTGAGGAACTCCTCCAACCCTAGTTGCATATTATAGTATCTGGAGGAACTTTTTTATTTTTGATTTCTCAATTATATTAACATTTTTCTTTAACATACATATAATAACTTCAGAGTATGTATAACGTTATCTTAAAGTTCTTGTCCACCATTTTTTAGAATGTTTCTGTTGACCAGTTTTTCTATTTTGGATGGGATTTTCATGCTTCTTCACATGCCTACAGATTCTTGATTAGATGCAGACACTGAATTTCAGGTGTTGGGTGATAGATTCAGCTGCCTTTTTTTAAGTGCTGGGCTTGTTCTGACAGCAAGTTCTTTCTGGATCAGTTTGATCCTTTTGAGCCTTGTTTTTAAACTTTGTTAATAACATAGGTATCCCCTATTTCTTACTCTGGGGCTAATTTAGCACTCTCTCTAAAGCATGACCCATCTGGAGTGCCTGCTGAATGTCCTAGGCACTCCATTTTTGATGACCAAAACTGGTATCTCTCAACCCTGAGCTCTAGGAATTGTGTGGCTTACTGCTACGTGGCCAGTCATGCTTACACTTGCAGAGTTTCTCCCTGCACATGCATGGTACAGCAACACTCAAGAGAAACCTTTCACAGGTTTTGCATAGGTCCCTTCTCTCTGGTATTTTGCCCTGTAAAATTTGGCTCCTTCAGTCTTCCTGAAGTCTGACTTTTATCTCTTTTCATATACTAAGTTTCAGATGTCCTTTCCTCTCTGAGTCAAAGGTGTCTTTGGGAAGAAACCTGGGAGATGGGAGATCATAAAGTTCATCTCTTCAATTTCCCTTCTCTTAGAGATCATAGCCTTGTGTTTCAGTTTGTCTAAAGTCTGAAAACAATTATTTCACCTAGCTTGTCAAATTTTCTAATTATTTGCAATGGAAGGGAATGTCCAGTTCCAGTTACTACATCACCAATAGAGGCTTGAAGTACTTTCAAACTAGCTCTATGGTCAGGCTATACCCACAGAGCATAGTTGACTTGTAGGAGATGAGCTGAAGTTTTTGGTGTTTTATTTTAAGCTTCCTCGGGTTAACCTAATACTTTTCTGGCCCAAGAGTCACTATCCAGGGGAAGTTCCTATATCATTCTTTAGAGAACTGGGCTCCCATGGTAAGAATATGTGAAGGAATATGCTCTGATGGCAGAGTGTATTTATCCTCGGAAGGTCACCTCTTTGGGATGAGAAGTTGTCCTCTGCCTCCTCAATGATGATCAAGGATGATCTGTTCTAAATGTCACTTCTGCATTTTCTTCCTTTTCCCTTTCTCTTCTCTCTTTTTTCCATAGTGGTTGGCTAGAAAGAGGTCAGATTCACATCAGAGATTCTGATTGGCTACAGAGTGAAACACCCAGTATATGGGTATATATCTCCCAAACAGAGGTTGAAGTCCTAGCCCTAGTACCTGTAAATCCAATTTTATTTGGAAATAGGTTATTTGAAGAACATCAAGTTAAAATGAGGTGGCTGATACATGAAGACTGCTTTTCTTATAATATAAAAGGAAAAATTTGGACACAAAGACCTATACAGAGAAAAGACACAAGGAAAATGCTATCTGCAAACCAAAGAATTTCTGAGGCAACCAGAATCTAGGAGACATGCATGGAATGGATTCTCCCTCACAACGTGTAGAAAAAGCCAACCATACTGACATCTTGATTTTGGATTTCTGACTTCAGAACTGTCAGACAATAAGTTTCTTGTTAATTAAGCCATTCAGTCTGTGATACTTTGTTATGGAAGCCCTAAGAAATTAATATACTTAGCAAACTTTTATCAGTACAAATATTCAGTCCCAGACCCAAAGATATTGATTTAATTGGTCTCCAGAGCAGATGAGAGTAGGAATTTTTAAAGCTTTGCCAGGTGATGTGTAGTAGAGTCTGAAAACCACTGTTCAGGGGATCTGGTTAGTGTTGGTAGAGAAAACCCACTCACTTCTCACTTCATTCTTCCTGGTTCTTCAGGTTCCCCCAAATTGGAAAAGCATTGGAACCCTGATTATGAGTTAGAGCTTCTTGAATAATAATGGCATCTAGAATCCACTATTTTAGGATGTAAGAATTAATATGTGGAAGGTAGTCACATTACAGCTGCAAAAATTCTTCTATTAGTTCTAGTTAATAGAACTTTTAAAAATAATTTTATATGGTTGGGAAACAACTGCCAAGTCATTTGCCTCTGTTTTCACTTGAGTGTTGTATGTACTATTGATGTCCACTGGCTCACACCCAGAGAGGCCTTGGCTCTTGAACAGTGTTATTTTGGGACGCTCTCCTTGACCCCAACGCCTGTTTGTGTCTGGGATTCCCAGCCCTTTTCCATTATCTTCCCTACTCCATGCACCTGTGAGGGAACTAAAACCAACATTAACCTTCTACAGGCAAGGCAGCTGAGATTCCACACCTCATCATGTTTGCATGTTACTTCTAGGAAATAGTCTTGTCAAAGACAAAAGGCTATCTAACACGAGTCATTATAATTTTTCTTTGAATCACAACTAACCAAAGAGACTGGTTGTACTAAGACATTTGGAGAGCATTTCCTATAGCAAAGATGTCCCAAAAGATAATGAAGGTAAAGGAGTGGCAGGTTAAATGGTCAACAAAGTGTGGTGCTTGTCAGGAAACATTTTGCGACATTTTCACATCTGTGGGATATTCCAGAATACAACCAAATATGTGCCTCCAAAGACATAAATCTTTGTATGTAGTACAAAAAAATAACAAAACCAGCAACATCAGTGAAAGCACTTCCATCTCATGTCCTCCCTACTTCTGTTCAGGACATCCTTGTTCCTCCTGACACCTGGTTTGAACATGAGTTATCTTTGTCTCTGCCATTTCCACATCACAGCAAGTATTCAGTTCAATTCAAAACATATTTTCTGAGCACCTATTGTGTGCCAAGTATTTTCTAATTTTAGAGACATGATTTCATATACTGAGAAAGGGAGAGAGGGGAAATAAAAAAATACCATTTCTCAATAAATTGTGTAGGTATTCAACTCTTCCATGCCCTATTATGATGATATCAGTTGTTTAGGTCAGATTTTGATCTGACTGGTCAGTGCCCATGCTGCTTAGTCAGTGCCCAGTCTAAAAAATTGTCAAATATCTTAAACATCAGCCTGTAATAAATGAGCAGTAGTTATACTACAGCTTCAGGAGATATCCTTGTAGCTCTCGGTCAAATATTGCAGATTTTTAGAAAATGAGAATAAAAGGAAGAGACTAAATCCCCATGGGTTTATGAGTTAAAATATTCAAGAATGATAATATGATAAAACTGGACTTCTCTAAATTTAGATATCAATATAAGTGTCACTAGAGTACCTAGCAAAATGTGCAACACATAGCTGACTGTCAATATCTGTTTGTTGAGAACTAAAGGTATATTCTCCAGACCGCGATGTTGATATCCTAGAAGGTATCCATTTCACTCAAAGGCTTTTGATTTACTAAGAGCAGCGACCATAAGACAAAGTTAGTTTGCTATTACAGCAAACAATTCTTTCCAAAGACGGCCTCAACAATATCTCTTAACTTACATGCTCTTTTAGACCTATCCAAAGATGGGGTCTGTCTCTTCTTCTTGAACCTAGTTGAATTTCTTTAATAGTCTAGACCAATAGAGTATAGCAAAGAGATGCCGTGGGAATACCAAGACTAGGTCATTAAAATGTCACATATTTCTTTCTTTTGGGAATATGCTCAAAAACCCAGACACCAGATTTTGAGGAAACCCAAGCAATTTGCCTGAAGACTCATAAGGAGAGGACCTAAAGACCCTTGGCACAAGTCCTAGTTAAGCCACCAGCTGGCCATCAGGGCCAGCATCAATTGTCAGTCATGTTTATCTTGTAATGAATAGCCTAACCCCCAGGACAGCTGTGCCAGCTAATTCTGCATGGAACAGAGATGAACCAACACTGCTAATCCTACACAAATTTAATACATAATTCCTTCATTCAAGGAACTAGGTTGGGATAACACAGACGGAGTGAGAAAGCATCTGAAATGTTTTATAAATTGATGAAGAAGCTATTTTTTAAAGGGGTAAATTCACCAAAATTCACCATGTGTGTTAGCCTAATCTTCACTATTACTATTTATGCAATTACATTTTTGAGCTATAGTTCTTATATTTTCATATCTTTTTAAAAAATTAAATCTGATTAATTTGACAGGATTAGCTATTGAAGTGGAAATAAAATGACCTCAGAATTAGATGTCCTAGTGCAGGGATAGCAAGTACCAACTCTGGTCACCTGGCCTTAACTCTAGGCCCAGTGTTGAGAACTCTGAGGAAGAATGCAGACCACAGGAAAAGGAACCTTGATCTAGTGCTGGTATTTCCCATGGGCACAAAAATGAGGCAAGGAAGTGCTAAAATCAGAAGTCTTCTATCACAGGCACAGGTCCTCGGACCAGTGAGTTAACCCTTTGCACTCCGAACCATTCTGGACATTGGCTACCAGCTACTCGGCGCTACTTTGCGGCGGAAACGTGCATTTAGACCCTCGTATTATTTAGTATAATTTTGGAACCAAGTAACGTATTATAATGATACTGGACTTATATGAATTGGGTGACATCGAGGAATGTATATTTGCAAAAAAAACCAATATTTTATTGTTTATAATTTTGTACAGTATGATAAGTTTTGTAACACTCCCCAATATGCATTGCAGGCTGATTAGTGCACGTTCTCGTCCGACACAAAACCCGCTGACATTTCTTGTATATATCTTAGTAATTTTACGATATTT
>PVIJ01017888.1:0-28021 GCA_004024925.1 Scalopus aquaticus | reverse complement strand
AAAAAAAAAAAAAAAAAAAAAAAAAAAAAAAAAATAAAAAACAAAAAAAAAAAAAAAAAAAAAAAAAAAAAAAAAAAAAAAAAAAAAAAAAAAAAAAAAAAACAAGGTAACACCAAAAATTCCAGCCCTGGCTGCCACTTAGTTATGTCACCTGAAACAAGCCCTTCACTTCTTGTGCCTCGATTTTCTCATTTTTGAATGGGGAAAACAAATGCCAACCTTGGAGAGTTACTGTAAGAGCAAGACAAGATAACACTGGTCAACACATTTTTACAAAAGTCATGTTACTGAAATAAAATTAGTCATTTCCTATCAATTTGTATGTGCTCAACACGAATATAACAGTTAAATTCTAATTTTGGCTCTAGTTATTTTTGTAATCTGAAATACATTGATGTATACATCACGAAATGCATGCCAATAGTAATAGGCCTACGGTTAATACTTGTAAAATATCAAGTCATAGACTACTTCTTAGATTGCTTCGCTTGTCTCTTATACAGCTGTTCAGGAGCATCTCTGGGGAGTGCCCAGCAGTAGTCAGCCAGCATTGTAGTGGACCATTTTCCCTGGTATCTTTGTTCCACTGATGCGATATCTTGATGAAAATGTTCGCCAAGTTCATCACTAACCATACCACAGTTTTCAGGGAACAAATCCAGATGGGAATGAAGGAAGTGGATCTTTAGAGACATATTGCAGCCAAGTTTCTGATACTGCACCAGCATGTCTTCTACTAGTTCCTTGTAGTTTTCTGCCCTAACATTCCCAAGAAACTTTGTAGACAGTAGGCGAAAAGCATTCCATGCTTGTTTTGCATCACCCTGCAGCAAGTTGTTGAACCGGTCATCTTTGAAGAGCTCTCGAATCTGATGACCCACAAAAATTCCCTCTTTAATCTTTGCTTCGCTGAGTCGAGGAAATTTTTCACGCAGGTATCAGAAAGCTGGTGAGGTCCGGTCCATGGCTTTCACGAAATTCTTCATCAAACCTAGTTTGATGTGAAGGGGTGGTAGCAGGATTTTGTGAGCCTCGACCAGAGCTGGGCACTGGATAGTTCTCTCTCCAACTGCTACATTTTGCCTGCGAGGCCATTCCTTCCGCAAGTAGCGCAGTTCGCTTGCTCGGCTATCCCACTCACATAAGAAACACATGTATTTTGTATATCCCTGCTGCAGTCCCATTAAAAGGGCAACTAGCTTCCAATCACCACAGACACGCCAGCTGTACTTGTTATACTCAATGGAATTCAGTAGCTGCTTTAAGTTATCGTATGTCTCTTTCATGTGGACAGCATGCAGTACTAGAACAGATGGAAGATGGTTTCCATTGTGCAAAAGCACAGTCTTAAGACTCAGTTTCAAAGAGTCTAGAAATAGTCTCCATTCTTGTGGGTCATGAGTGATTTCTAAGGCATTCTTGAGGCCCTCAATATCGGAACAGAATACCAGAGTACTTTCCTTTCTGAAGAAAGGTTTCAACTGCTGGTAGCACTTGCAATAGAAAGTAATTGTGACATCTTCTTCTAGAAGATTCCATTGTTGGAGTCTTGATCCTAGCAATTCTGCCTTGTTCTTGGATAAGTCCAAATCACGAACCAGGTCACTGAGTTCTTCCTGTGTTAGTCTGTATAGGGTTGATGATGCACCACAGTGAAAATCTGGATCACTGCATGCTGATGGGACAGGAGAAGAACAGGTCGGCTCACCCTTGTCCTCATCAGATGAATCAAGAGAATATTCTGCTGGAGGTTCTGGAATAGGAAGTGCCTCACCATGTGGAACTGGTCTCCATGCAGATGGAATATTTTGGTAGACTATTCTCGACTCCTTTTGCTTCATTATTCCACCAGAAAGAGGAGGACCCGAGCAGAAGTAACAGTCTTTTATGTGGTTGTTTGGCTCTCTCCACACCACGGGGACTGCATACGGCATTGATGGTCGTTTGCCTTTTAACCACTGTGAAAGCTGTGTTGTACATGTAGCACAGCATATATGCGGGGCCCAAGGCTTGTCTTGGTCACCAACCTTGCATTTGAAGTAACGATGATAAGCCTTCTTCACTTGAGAAGTGATATTTTTCCTCTGGTTGGCAAATGTCACTTCCCCACAAAGATAGAAGAAATTGTCCACGCTATTAATGCACTTTAGAGGCATTACTGTTCTGTATTGTGCCTAAATGGATAAAATAATAACAGTTCTATGGAGAAGTAGCTTAAACTGTCTAGCACAAAGTCTGAAATATTTTCAATGCTCAACCTTTCCGACAGGGCTTTATATAGTGCACTGCTGACGTCAGCTTACTTCAGCAGCCGCCTGGCAGTGAAATTGCATTGCATCAGAAAATGATGCCATCAACTCTGGATGATGTGTGCATGATGGTATTATGCAATGAGATGCAATATTACATCATTCTAGGCTGATTTAGGATGTTGGTGCAGTCCTACTGGATAAATTTACATGGTGAAACATATAAAATGAATTACATGAAATATCTTCAAAACGAGAGCTAATAAAAAATTTTCAGGGTTATATTCATGTTCAGCCCACCAAGATACTACAGATTAGGGCCTTTTTAAGTCAGTAATGATCTCACTGTTGACCAGTGTACTCCAAGGAAGAGAGAAAGCCCACTGCCTGCCAGCCAAGTACATGTTATGACCTTCGTCTTTGACCTTTAGGGGGCACTCAGGGTCTTCCAAGATAGCAAATGATGCCAAGGACTTTTTTGGATGAAGCTGTCATTCTAAGTCTCCCTCAAGAGCATGGGAATGACTTTTGAGATAAACAGAAGAATAAGCCAGAAATCCTTTTAGATTCTTTCCTGCACCCACAGACCTAACAGGCTCCAAAGAGCCCACTCGGAAGCAGAGGACAGCGGCCGCCCTTTGGGAAAGCAATCTAGAGACATCCTCGAAAGCCAGAGCAACGCCTCCCTTCGGCCCAGTAATTCCCTCCTAGACTATATGCAGAGGGAGGGATCGAATGAACACAAAGAGTGTTCTCTGTGAAGATGTTCACTGCAGTAACCCAAGATCAGAGACCCCCTTGGCTTCCAGCAATGAGGGATCAGTTCTTTTCATCTGCATGCTGAGATTCTGCAGTTGTTAGAAGATTCACCATGAAGTCTGCAGAAACGTGGAGAAATGCTTCCCATAGACAGTGGCAAGAAAGGCCATTTCTGACACGGGGTGGCCTGCCATCATGAGGACCCACAAAACCGCAAAACCGGAAAGGCGGAGTTGGCTTGAGGAGGGAGAAGGGCAAGGGGATGTTTAAACGGGCTTTAGTGTTCATTTTACGGTTTTACTGTTCATGCTCTTTTTACAGGCTCAAACCACCAGCTCACTGGGACCTTCTAGATGCCTGGACATCAGACTTGCAATGGCTGGAAATCAGAGAAAACCCCACCCCAAGTATGGGAAGCCCGGGGGCCCTTCCTCCCTAAACGGTGTTGCTGTGCTCCAGTCCATGCCCCGATAAGACTCTCTGGGGCAGACAAGGTAAGTTACACCGGTGGGAACCATGGATAAGCCGGAGCATCTTCCAGGCAAGCGCGAGGTGAGGCCTGTCATATCATTCAAGGGGCCGCGAGTCACCGTGAGACGAGCAGGCCGGTCGTCCATCCTGACGCCCCTCGGTGGAGGTGGCTGACCTTGAGCGCCACAAACAGAAGCAGAAACAGCCAGAAACTGCCCAGACATTTCAGAGCCGCCACGCTGCGCGGCAACAGGCCCAGTGCCCCGCCTCTACGGCTGAGTTACTGCACCTTCTCCCAGCTCCCCGGCCCTGGTGCTTTAACAAGAAGCTGACTTAGGCCTGTGGGAGTCAAGACTAGCCCGTGATACTCATAGACACAAAAACACCCTCAAACGCAGAATTTGGGACTCACAGAGGCGCCGCACCAGGGGCTTCAGTCAACAACAATCCCAAGACCCTGATGATGATGGCTCGATGCCCGTGTCCGGCTGGGGCCAGACAGTCTGCCCAATCTCCCGATGTTTCTGCCCTGAAATCTGCAATCAAGTTCCATGGTGAGAACGGTGCCTCTTTGGCCTGCGACCTTCTCAGGGTCACACCTGGCAGCTGGACAGAGCTGGGCGGAGTGGAGCTATGTCCGCAACAGGCAGGAGAACGCCTGCGTGGGCTGAGCTGGCTCTAGGAATTCCAGTACCAGGAAGTTGGCCTTCGGCACCTGAAAATTATGTGCTAGTGTGAGCCCCTTAGTTCTGAATAACAGGGGTACAAAGTGGAGAGGGTCCCAAGCAGCAAAGCCAGGGCGTCATCCCCTGGGACAGAGACAGCAGCAGACCCGGTGGGGCCCAGCTGAGAAGGCCCAGGGTGTGGGGCGAGCAAGTGGGGAATACGGGAGAGTCATTTCCATTCTCGCCAGGCTGGGAAGGCCCCTCAAGAAGGTGCCTGGGAGCTCTGGGCATGTGCACCAGTCCAGATTTCAAATATACCTCATAGTCAGACCACGGGTCTGTACAACATAGTCACTAATAGTTGGGGCTCCCCCAGAGGCAGGCCTGAGGTCTAGACTACACTGGGGAGGTAAGAACGAATGGGTACAGCATGGGGGTGTGAGGCAGAGAAGGGAAGGCGTCCCGGACCTAAGCTCTTGCCCTTGCCCAGCAAATAGTGTTTATCAAGTCACCTGCCACCACCAGCAGCTGCAGCTTACGCCCCTGGGGACACTCGGGGAGCCAGTGTAGACACAAAGCTCAGAGTCAGAACACCTGAAGGGTGAGGGAGGTGGGTATTCATACCCACCCGTCATTGGTTGGGGATGTTCAGACCACAGAGGTATGAACCCCACAGCATCTCAGCACGAGCAGCTGGGACTGGCCGAGGCCACGAAAACGTGCTCAGTGCTGATGGCCGCAGAGGGGTCATCTTGCACCCGTGCAGTAAGGGTGTGGCGGTATGAGCCGTCACTGTCACCGAATTGGAAGGTTGCCAAGTCGTTGATGCCAGCTGGTGAGTAGCCCTTCCAAGAGTACTCCCTGCTCCACCAAGAGTTTCCCCCAATAATGGAGGTGGGAGGGGGACTCGTGCCGCCCCCCCCCCCCACCAAGGCAGCCTAGCATTTCTATTCTGGAGTAGGAAATTCAACCCCCAGGGACTGATGTCAGGCTCTCTGCCGCTCCCACCTGCTGGTCCTGCACTGCCCTCTCAGCCACACAGAACCACGGGGAGCCTTCTTCCTCCGGGAATTCAATTCTCTTCACAATGGTATTTTTGACGCAGGCAAGACAGCAAAGCAAGCACATGCACTTTGGAGGAATCCCACAAAGGACTGTACAACCGGAGAAAGGTTTTAGTCAATTAATACTGAAGTTCAAGTCATCGGATGAGTTCACCCCTAGCCCTTCTGGTGAGTGAAACTTCCGCTGGAGGGGCAGGAGTTAGTAGCAGGTGGGCCAAGGGCTACATGCATTTATCATAAAATACGAGGCTTAAGTTCAATATCAAGATGAAAGTCAAACGCAGGCGCCTCAGGAGAAAAGGAGCTCTGCTTTCACAAGCCTGCAGTGGAGAATATTGCCTTTCAGCAAACAGTGCTTCTAATTTGATCCTGCAAAGATTCCTGCACAGAGGAAAGCAATGATATGTCAGGAGAATATGGTGTGTGTACACTTCTAGATGTATTTTTTATCATGGCCACACTCTCCGGGATCTCGGTCATCAATTATTTGTGACAGGCAGTCAATTGTTTATCTTTCAAGGACATTACCACTTACTTCCCTTTATGTATCTTCCCTGTATTATTGTGGGGACAGAATCATCTGTTTTCTCCTCCCCTCGCAGCCCCTCTTTTACCGCCCAGCATCCCGGTGCAATGTCCAGGAATGATGGGCTTCGTGAGGCTGCGAGAGAAATCACTCTGTGCTCCCCCCTCACCAAAGGGTGCACAAACGGGCACCAAAACTGGCATTTAATTCAGCCAAATGTCAGGTTCTTCCAGGGGCCGCTCACCCCTGCGTGTCAGAACAGGTGTTGCCAGGAGTCCCCCAGAGCAGGTGGAACAGGCAGAGGCAGAAACCTCCCTCCACCCCTGCTCAGAGCAGAGGCGCAAATTCCTGCCATCAAAACCGTTTTTGCTTAAAACACCAGCCTGAAATAATTGCATATTTGTTGGGGATTGACAGTTGAGTTTTTTTCATGGATTTTGCTGTCTTTTGACAGTGGCAAATAAGTAGGTAGAGAAATGCACTCTCTTGGGGCTTTTAATGGCAAAAAAAAAAAATCACAATAAGAAAATTGCACCAAAGAACATGGCAGTATTTCCATACTTTGCTGCACTTAAGGGAGAAATGATCATTAAAAGTAACAGGGTAGTTATAAAAACAGCGGTTCTATTTCCAGGTCCTTCGCTTGCCAAAAGTCTCCATGTGCAGTCCTAGAAGTGGGGGAATGCCAAAGCCGAATTTCCAGAATGTACCTTGTAAACAATTGCATGTATTCTTAATAGGGACTTATACATCATGTGGCACGTG
This sequence comes from Scalopus aquaticus, assembly GCA_004024925.1. NCBI lineage: Eukaryota > Metazoa > Chordata > Mammalia > Eulipotyphla > Talpidae > Scalopus > Scalopus aquaticus. Next base: position 21,522 of record PVIJ01017888.1, on the reverse strand, counting down.
ATTAGCTACAAAACGACCCTGGAATAAAGGACTGGGGTGGGCCTGCCCGATGCCCGAGGGATGATTTCATGCCGCTCTTTCATCGACCCCATGCGGACTGCAATTTAGTAGTAGGTTTGAGGTTTGTTTTATTTATTAATTTTTTGAGGGGAGCAGGGTTAAAGAGCTCCCAGTTTTGGAACCTGAAGTTTGCAATATTAACATAATTACAAACCTTTTAACCGACCCGCAGCTTCCAGTTCTGGCCAACGCAGGTGGGATTTAATCTCCATAAAGAGCACTGAGACTCTTTCGAGTCTGCTCAGCAAAACACACACACACACACAAAACACAAAGGCTCCCTTTTCCTGTAATGTCAGAGGATTATGGGGGGAGGGGGAGGGGTGGGGTGGTTAATCAATACACCCAAATCTATGAAGTTCCTACCACGGGCCAGCATGGTTGAAGCTAGAGTAACAAAGTCATTTACTAAAATCTAAATCTGCATTTTGCTGTTGGACAAACTTTTCTCACACCCCATGCCCTGCTCTCCAAAGACAGCCAGGGCCCGAGGACCCGTTGCTTCAGAAGCAACTTGTATCCCGGGGCCTGAAATTGAGGTTGCTGCAGAAAACCTCCTGGCTTCTGGGCAAAGGTCAGCTCCTGAGTGGCAGGTGCCAGAGCACCCAGGAGGTGAGACAAGAGCCCTGAGTGTGCTTGCTGAGGGGACAAGGACGGGAACCAGGATGGAGAGGCTGCTTGTCGGCACAGGCAAGAGGTCAGAGGCCTGCAGGTGCTGGCGCAGACCCTACGCAGCAGGGGGTTCTGGAGGAAGTGATGTGAGCGCCACCCAGGGGAGGCCCAGGGCTCCCTAGCTGGACAGCAGTACAGGGCACACTCAAGGAACAAGAGGGTCCCCTGGGCTGGGGGGTGGGGGTGGGGAGTTTAGCTGAGTGGAGCAGCTAAGTGGATGGTCTGAAAGCCCAGAAATTCCATCGTGGTTTTCATCTTCTAAGAGCTGCACTTTGAATTATGGCAAATACAATGCAGGAAGACAGGAGAAAGCAACCCGCTGCGGCTCCAGTGATGCTGATGGGAGCAAAAGAGGCACAATCTTTTCAAAAGCAATTTGTCAAAACATTTCAAGAGCCATAGAAACCTTCTAAACTTTGATCTGGTAATCTTACTTCTGGGAATATATAAAGAGCGAATTCAAAAGCACAATAAAAAGGGAAATAATCGTTTCTAGGAGACAGATGCTATTCTAAATGCCTGTATTTGTGTTTCCTCACTTAATCTTCACCATCCCCTGAAATGGACACTATTTGCTGCCCATTTTACAGATGACAAAATTGAGGCACTGAGCGTGTGACCACTTTTTAAACAACAGTAGAGGCAGATTCAAATCTTGAGCCAGTGTTCTCAGTAACTACTTCGCACTGTCTCCCAGAGATCAAGAAAATCATGTCACCTGTCATGGTGGAAGGGAGCAAACTCGTGCATGCGGGATAAGGCTCCATGGAAAACCGTGCGAACACCAACCCGCAGTCTGTCAGTCAGCGGGGTGCCCATCACAAGGAAGACAATGTAAGCACGTGGGAGACCCCGAAAGGGGCGGAGGCAATGAGGACTTAAAGCCAGAGGAGTCAGTACAAATAATCCAGTTTCGTTTGGTTAGAGACTCAGCCAAGGAACACAGAGGAAGGAGCCTGGCCTAGTCGGGAAGCCAGAAGGTGTGAAATGGCCGAGCAGAGAGACCAGAGGGGAGAGCAGAGGCCGGCCGCAGTATCTCTGAGCTTGAGTGGTGGGAGGCCCAGAGCAGAATGCACAGGGCTTGGTGGTTAATTACAAGTGGAAGGAAGATCCTGGAGGATTCTGGTCCTCACCAAGAATGATGCTGCTATAGAGAGAGAACAGGGGAGAAGGGCAGGTGCGCAGAAGACGCCCGGAGCCCCTGGGAAGAGCTGGCCCCCAGACTGCAGACATTCAGGTCTGCGCTGAGAGCCTGTTTTTCTCTTGTGTACCTAAGTGCACGTGTGTAGATTTACACACATAGGTGCAAGGGTTTGACTTTGGCGTTTTATCATCGAGCTAGGCCTGTGAGAGCCTGCACGAGGTGTAACGTAGCACAGGCTGAAAGAAGACCCACGTGAATTAAAGGAGAAACAGAGCCTGAGACTGCTGGGGTGGACATAAGGGCTCTTTCCCATGACCTGCTTCAGTGTACAAATGTCTGGGCATTTGGGACACTCAGCAATTCCAGGGACCAACCCAATTCCTGGGACTTCTTGCCTCCTGCAGCTCTTGCAGAGCAGTTTGGGGTACACCCAGAAATCCCAGGTAACCAAAGCCCTTCTGAGGGCCACGGTGGACACTACTCGGTTTCTTCATGTCCTGTAAAGCCCTGTCCCTCTCCCCAAAAGTGACCCCTGCCAGAGGGCCAGCAACAGTGGCATCTGAAATGGCAATTTCACCAGCAAACCGCCCCAGTGGAAGTGGGCTGTCACGGGCCTCGAGGTCCACTTGAGGACTTGCTCCTGCTCCCACATAGAGGCCCGGCTTCCTTGGGGTGCCAGGTACTCCAGAGCCCAGGCCTGACTCATTTCCCTTCCAGGGCCCTGTCCCTGAGGAATTGGCCACACCACACCCAACTGCTGGGCAGTCTCGGGAAGAACATGGGTGCTCGCCACTTCCCCTGCTGGCCCAGATGAGAAGCCAGTCTCATCACATGCTCCCTGGCCCTGGGCCCCACAGGGTCACCTGATGCTCTCCCGGATGTGGGAGAGGGACAGAGCCATGGGAACAAGCCTCCTCTTTGCCAGAGGAAACTGAGGCCCAGAGGAGAGAGGGGACTTGGCCATCGACACACCGGGGCACTGGCAGGCATGCCCAGCGCGGTGCTGAGGCCTGTTCCTCACGCCCACAGCTTCACTCAGCACGTCACAGGTCCCGAGAGGAGGGCCCTTTAACTTCCCAAATGGCGGCTCCATGCGAGAGAAGTGGACTCTGCTTCCAGCCCAGCCATCCTGCTCCCAATATGTTGGCTTATTCAGTAGGCCTCTATTGAGCATCAGCTGTACACCAGACCTGTTCTGGGCTCTGGGACATGGGGCCAAAGCCAACACAGTGCTGGCTTTGAGGAGCTGAGGGGCTAGTGACCATTTCTTCTTAGATCCATCACTGTTGCACCCATTAATTCAGTTATTAAGCACCCTCAGTGCCAGGGGCCACACTGGGGCCCCAGAGCGATGGGCCAGGGGCTCAGGGAATCGCAGAGAAGTCAGCCTGCTCCACACCCCTCCACGGTCATTGGTGAGTCTCCCCTCTCCACTCGGTACCCCAGTTTCGACATGCTGAGAACTGACGTTTGACCTCTCTAGAAGCTACATCAGAATATTGCCCAGGGCCTCCCTGGTGGTGCAACGGGTTAAGCGCAGCGCTGTGGAGCTGTCAGCGACTGCAGCGGCGTGAGTTCAATGCCCGGCCAGGGAGATTCCCACGGCAGAGGGCGGCAGACCTCTCCTGCCTCGCCCGCTGCTCCCCTCAGCAGTGTACTTCAGTAGATCTGCCTGTTCTACTCCCCACTCTGTCTCTGGTGAACCCTCTCACTGCCCCACGCCTCTGGCCTGCACCCCAGCTTGTATGCAAAAATAAAATAAATATTAAAAAAAAAAAGAATATTGACCAGAGCCTCGTCCAGATCCTCTCTTTTCCCTGCTCTTTCTGCCCCTGCATGTCCAGCCCAGACAAGTGGGACGGGCCTGCTGAGAGGGCACCAAACCCGCATGCGCCGATCAGGCTGGACGGAAGACACTGATGAGATGGAGCTTTCCCATGTGATGGGAGGAGCCCTCCCCTCCCGCCCCCGCCCAGACAGCTCCAGACCCAGAGGAGTCAGAACGTGAGCAATGACCTGGTGAACGACCCTTCTTTCTGGCTTAAGGGGAGCCCCATCTGGGGGCACTGCCCACATAGCTCCAGAAGGTGCCGTCCGTGTTGGGCTGGAAGGCAAGGCAGCCGGGACTCGGGCCTGCACAGGTGTGCGGCCCCGAGATCACAGGCGTGTCCAGAGTGGTTGACTTTCGGGGCGCCGGGAGGGGGACATCCAAACAGTGCAGGCAGGTGGTGGGTGGGCCAGGAGCTAGCCGTGCAGCCCCCAGCCAGAGCCAGCCACTCGAGCCCTGTCCAGGCTGTCTCAGCCGCTAATGAAGACAATGCCGGGAAGAGGGTTTGCAGACTGGCTGAGGATAAAGGGGGAAAATCAGTTCAGACAGCTCGCTTTAGATTTAATTGTTCCATTTCGCAAATCCGTCTGGCGGCCGGGCGGTTGGCGCGTGTGCCTGGGCCCGGCCCAGGCTAGGGGAGGTGATGCTCCCCCAATTGAATTATCACATCTCCAGGCGCCCAGGGCAGCAGCTCAGAGCTGGCTGGAGAAGCAAATGACAGCTCCAGAGTCCCCCCACGTCCCCTGCCCCCCACGCCACTGCCTCCCAACCCGCACAGAGGATCTTCACAGTTAATTTAATGACAGTCTACAGCCCAGAAGCCCAGAGCGGGAAAGTAGCCGAGCCTCTGACTTACCACCAATTTCAATTAGCCAGGATCTGGACAGGGGACAGCAAAGGGACAGGAGAGACAGGGGCCGGAGGGGGAGGGGGAGGGGGGCTGCCGAAGGCCTCAGCCTGGTTCTGGTCCCTCCTGGTGACAAACCAGGACCCCCACCAGATGGGGCCTTTCTCACCATAAGTGGAAGCAAAAAGCAAACAAAAAACACCCCTCTGCTTCATTCAGGACTTTTGGAGCAATAAATGAGGACACCACACACACACACACACACACACACACACACACACACACACTCTCTCTCTCTCTCTCTCTCTCTCTCTCTCTCTCTCTCTCTCTCTCTCTCTCTCTCTCTCTCTTTCCCCTTCTTCATTTGGCTGCTGCTTTATCTCTGCAAGGGGCCAGCCAGCAGAACAGTGCTTGGCTGAGACAGGAAACCAGAGCTGAGCACTAGATCTGCCATTTTAGCTGTTTATTTTTAGGTGCATCACCTTCTCTCTCTGGATGAAATCAGTGGTTTCCAAACCTTTCTTCCAATAACACTTCCCATAGAACCTCAAGGGATACCAAAGTACAGCTTCTCATGATGGAAAGTGGGTAGGCTGCAGAGCTGGCCCTCACCCCCACCCTGCAGGCCCTCAGGGCTGGGGGAGACGTGCTCCCAGCTGACCACAGGAAGAGCATGGAGTGGACAATGACTACTTGAGAGCAACCCCGTCGGGTACCGAGGAGAAAATATGTTGATTGAAAAAGGCAACATGGAGGCAGAAACCCCAGACCTTTGAGGCCGATGGGGACCCGTGGAGGGGTCTGAGAAGGGCTGTGCCAGGAGGGGTCTTTACAGAGACCCCATGGAGCCACGTGTGGGAGGGGACCCAGCAGGAAAAGCCTAGTAGGGAACAGCGAGGAGGGAGGTGAGGTCTGGGACAGGCAGGGGATGAAGAGACAAGTAAGGTTCTAGAACAGCTTGAAGGGATGAAATCTCCAAGACGGCAGCCTGTGGAGGAAGAGAGAGCAACAGAGCAAATGCGCACAAAGGTGGCGGGTCGGGTGCCATAACCAGATGCCGTGGGCTGGTGCCCGAAGCAACGGGAATTCAGTTCTCACAGCTCTGGAGGCTGGTAGGCCAAGGTCCAGGCCCGGGGAGTGCTGGTTTCTGGTAAGAGCCTTCCCATCCTGCAGACAGTGCTCTCTCAGTATGCCTTCATCCGTGCGTGCATGTGTGTGTGTGTGTCCGGGGTGTGTGTGTGTGTGTGTGCGCGCGCGCGCATGTGTGCATGTGTGTGTGTGTCCGCGATATGTGTGTGTGTGTCCGGGGTGTGTGTGTGTGTGTGTGTGTGTGTGTGTGTGTGTGTGTGTGTACAAGCAAGAGAGTGACTGAGAGAGACTCTTCTTACAAGGACATTAACAGGGGCCCTTCACGTGAACCTGATCACCTTCCAAAGGTGATCACCTGATCACTTCCAAACACCATCACATTGGAGATCAGGGTTTCAGGGTTTCAACACATGAATGGGGGGAGTGGACTGCACCCGATCCAGTCCACAGCAGCAGGCAGTATTCCCAATCCTTGTTTGCTGGGTGGAAGGGTGGAGAAGAAATGTATTGTGTGCATGTCAGATAGTATTAGTCAGAAGAGAAATTTATTGCATTAGAGGATGAAAGTCAATCAAGATTAGAGAGCAAAAATAGAATGCATTAAGTCACAGATTTCAAGGGAAAGCATAGAGGTCATCAAAACACTGTAAAGCAGATTAGATAAGAAGAAGGGTAGCAAAATGTTCTAACTCGTGCAATCGCTACAATGGATTTAAACCAAAAACCTATGATGTAGGTGGACTCTGACCTTGTAAAACAGAAGGTTTGGACTTCTGCTTCTGGCCGACATGGAAAAAGAAGAACCAGATTTACCCTCCTGCCTGAAACAATTAAAAACCTGGACAAAAAAATGTTTGAGACAACAGTTTTTGAGAGGTTGAGCATTAGGTAATGAAAGAGCCATCCCAGAAAATCAGGAAAGAGAGCAGTTGAACCCACAGAGCTGGCTGCCTTGGAGGAATTTCCAGACTGCAGCCCAGAGAGGGAGAATCCCCGAGTTAAGGAGATAGAACTGAGAGCCCAGGGGGACAAAGCAGCTGGGGTTCACTGGACAAAGTAGCAGAGAGACAGAGTTTCACAGAGAGAAGTCTCCAGAAACCTGCAGAGGGTCCACAAGGCGCATCCCAAAAGTGGTCAGCATGGTGTGTGAGAAACCCAACACGGGAGGTAACTGCCCAAAGGACGAGAGGACAGCACAGCACTCAGAGGCCTGGGAGTAGGGCCACCCACACCCCCAACCAGACTGGAAAATGTTGTGATTCGCAGGGCAAGAGTCTTGCTTCAGTACCAGGGAATAGTGACCCCCCCCAAAGTAACACAGCTCTGGTCCTGCCTAACAAATCCTAAAGATAAGACTCAAAAGGATCGGGGCCCTCCCTGGTGGCGCTAGGGGTTAAGTCTCAGCACTCTGCAGCTATTGGCAGCTACTACAGCAGCACAGTTCTAACCCCAGCCAGGGAGCTTCCCACATTGCACAGCAGACCTCTCCTGCCTTGCCCACAGCTCCCTTCAGTGTATTTCAGGCAACCTGCCTGTTCTGCTCCCCACTCTGTCTCTGGTGAATCCTTTCACTCCCTGCACCTCTGGCCTACACCCTAGCTCTTATATGCATAAATAAATAAATCTTAAAACAAAAAGGCTCAAGAGGATCAAGTGTTTTTAAATAATGTAACTGCATCCCAGAACAATGTTCAATGACACTCATACAAAACCAGAAACAGCCAACACATAAAAGCTAAAAGCTGAATGTCTAGACTCCAGTGAAGAACTACCAGGCAGGCAAAGAAGCAGGAAAATAACAGTCACGATGAGGGGGACAGCCAGTCATTATCAACCTCTTACCTTCATTCAGATATTAGACTTATCAGACAAGAACATGCTAAACTACATTCCAGGGACGTATGCATGTGTAAAATCAACATACTCTACCCTTTGGATGTGTTACAGTTCTATCAGTTCAACCTCAAAAGGCTTATATTTGAAAAGTTAAGTATAGAGACACAGAAGGTATAAAAATGACACAAATCAAGAGACTTAAAACTACTATGTCTGAGATGAAAATCACGCTTCCAGGAATTAGTAGCAAAGTAAACACAGCAGAAGAAAAGACTTGCAAACTTGAAGACAGAGCAATAAGCTCCACAATGAAAATATAAAAAGAATGTTTTTAAGTGAACCAAGCACCAATGGGCCCTGCTTCATAGCATATGTGAAACCAAAATCACAACTCCTGAAAGGAAAAATTAATGAGTTGAATTTTATCAAATTAAAAAATTTGAAAATGAAAAAAAACAAGCAACAGACTGGGAGGAAATACTTTGAAACATGTATCTAGTAAACACCCATAACCAGGATAAAGAACTTTCAAAACTCAGTAGTAAGAAGACATAAACCTATTTTTAACAATCACCAAGGAATTCAGACAGGTACAAATAAGCACATAAAATGATGTTAAAAGGCACAGTTATTAAATTTAACCACAATGAGATACCACCCCACACCTATTAGAAGGGCTAAAATTTCAAAGACCAAACTCAACCAGAGACTGGTAAGGGTGTGGAACAACTAGAACTCTTACACACCACTGTAACAGATTTTGGAAAACAGTTTGATAATTTCATAAAATGTTAAACATACATCTACCATATTGTAATCATTCCACCCCAACACATTTATCTAAGAAAACTGAACACATTTATCCGTATAAATACTTACACAAGTCTTCACAACAGCATTATTATGTAAGTATCCCCCAAACTAGAATCAACCCAGATGCCCATCAGCATGTGACTGAATAACAAACTGGGCACCACCATAGAATGGAATATTAGTCAGCAATAAAAAGGAACAAACTATTGATACCTAAAGATACAAATACATCTCAATAATTTTATAAGTGAAAGAAGTCAGGTAGAAGAGCCCATCCTATAGACTCCCATTTGTATAAAAAAAATTTAAATGCAAATAATTCTATCATCAGAAAGCAAATCATTTGTTGCCTGGGGCTGGTGGGTTGGGAGGAATGGCAGTGAGAGTTTACCAGGTTTGGGGTGGTGGGTGACTAATGTTCATTTCTGAAATGCAGTGATGTTTCACAGATATACACACACAACAAGACTTAGCAAACTGCACGCTTAAAATATGAGCAGTGTATTGTATATTAAGCCTCAATAAAACAATTTTTAATAAATGTTTGACTGAGGACCTCCCCGGTGCCACAGCGGCAATGCAAGTTCGATGCCCGGCCAGGGAGATTCCCACATGGTGCAGCAAACCTCTCTTGCCTCGCCCACTGCTCCCCTCAGCAGTATATTTCCATTGATCTGCCTGTTCTGCTCCCCACTCTGTCTCTGGTGAACCCTCTCACCGCCCCACGCCTCTGGCCTGTACCCCAGCTTGTATGCATAAATAAATTTCTTTAAAATAAATAAATAAATTAATTAATTAAATGTTTGACTGAGACTAAACTGTCCTAAGTAGCCTTTTCCTATATTAATCATTTTTTAAAGATTTTTCTTATTTATTTATGCATACAAGAGCTGGGGTGCAGGCCAGAAGTGTAGGAGATTGAGAGGATTCACCAGAGACAGAGTGGAGAGCAGAATAGGGAGATCTACTGAATATATTGCTGAGGGGAGCAGCAGGCGAGATAGGAGAGGTCTGCTGCGGCCTGTGGGTCAGCTCCCTGGCCAGGGATCGAACTCGTGCTGCAGTGGCTGGTGATAGTTTGATAGCGCTGAGATTAAACCCCTGTGCCACCAGGGAGACCCTATGTTAATCATTTTTTAATTTAAAAAAAAAGCATGCACATTTTTTTAATGGCCATGGAGTGGAAGGGGGCTGGTTAATTCTACCCAGAAAGAAGATCCAGGAGTGCTATCTAGGAAGCTGTGAAGGACTGAGGGGGCAGACTCAGCTGTGGGGCACCCATGTCCTCTGACACCCCTTGGGTCCTGCAACAAGTTGACTGTCTCATTCATGTCACCAAGGTCAAGAAGTTAATAACCTGAACATTTGGGGATCTGTATGCCCCCCCAGACACTCCTGAATGAAAGGGAACACCCCCCCGCGCCGGGAGAAGGACAAGTAAATCCATCACGTTTCTAAACCTGGGTCTTTCGGGACCCAGCTGGTCTCCTCCCATTTCTTGCCTCCACAGTAAGGGCCTATCCAGGGACTGGAGCGCAGCCCCCCAGAGAGAAGGGCCCAAGACAATCACCCCATGCCTCCCACCACATACCAAAGTCCCCCCATGCGTTCACGTGTTCCATTCCGCCTGGTCACACCTACTGAGCTGTTTGCACCAAAAACGATAGTGATCGTAACAGCAGTAACAATAGTCACGACAGGAACTATTATTTTGTTAATGGCAGGTGGCATTACGGATCACTCACTCAGAACCGAGCCCTTCTGTAGGTATTTCATGCGTGGTCTAATCTGCTCCCCATTACACATCTCCCAGGGGCGCTTTCGTTACTACCCCTGTTGATTAGATGGGAAGGTGAGTGCTGGCCAGGCCAGACAGTATGCCCAACAGCCAGTGTGAGCTCAAGTGGGAAAACCAGGCAGACACCTGCACAGGTGACACTCTGGCCATTCACTCCAGGCCAGAGCCAGAGCCAGGACACCTTCAAAATGTCCCCCAAGGGGAGCCAACATCCAAGGTCAAGGTCAACCAGCCCGCAGCCACTCCAGATGGCAAATGACCCTCAAATGCCCTGCAGGATGAGAGCGTGGCACCCGCAGCCCACACTTGGGCTGCAGGGAGGGTTTTATCCTTTTCCTACAACCTTCTACAGTCATGAAAATCAGGGCTTCCCACAACCTTTAGCAGGGTTCCCCAGGACTCAGAATTTCAGTACTAAAACGGGACAGTCCTGGCAAACCCAAACAGCTGGCCACCCCGTCACAGCTGGGCAGGGCTGCAGGACTAGACAGTGGTGGCTGGGGTAAGTCCTGGCCAGGCTAAGTCCTGCACACTGCGTGGTCCTTGTTCCCAAGTAGTCCCCAAAAGGGCAATGGGGGGGGGCCTCAGTTCAGCACATCCACCCCTGGAGTTAATTAATAGCAGCCCCCTAGGTGTTAGCTGAATTCCCTGTGACCCCTTCCTGCAAAAGCATGGAGCCAGGTACCGACAGTCCCTTCGCTGTGATCGGTGATTAATTTATGGCGCCTGAAACGTCCCATTAGGTCAGTATCGTTCTTCACGGGGTTAATGAAAAGACTGATTTGAAGGACACCTTTGATCATTAGAGGCTGATGAAGACTTCCTCCCCGTTACCCTTCTCTGGAAATGAGCAATGAATCCTCTGCTGCCGAAGGCCTTGGCTTCTCCCCCCAAACGTGCCTCTGCGATCTTGTTTTTAATTAGTCTCTTTCTTCAGTGGAACCACTGTGTGCCTATTCTGGATTTCATTCATAAGATCGCTTACTTCACATGAGGCAGCTTTTATTGACTCCCTCACCATGGCAGGGCCAGATGGGGCCTGTGGAGCAGAGAGCCGAAGCGTTAAGCCGAAACCCAGAGTATCTACATGGTGCGACATCAGTCAGGCTGCCAGCGGACATTTAATTGACCAGCTACTATGTGCCACCACCGAAGCCCCAGGGACTGGAGTGGCTCAGAGGTGAGCATGAAGCGCAGACACTACCCTTAAGACGTCCCCTGGGGCCCCATCACCCTGACACCAGGGCCTGGCAGATAATACAGGAAAATGAGCTCCAAGCCAGGACCCACAGGAAAACAGATGCAAAAATTCTTCAGGGGCAGTTTCTCAATGTCAGCATGTCGTCCTTTGGGATGGGGAGTTCTGGTTGTGGGGCTGTCCTGTCCCGTGCATTGTGGGGTGTCTAGCAGCATCTCTGACCGCTAGCATGAGAAGCCGGCAGCCCTGCCCACTTCTGCTCCCACTTGTGACAGCCAGACAGATGACCAGACATTACCAGAGTCCCTCGGGTACAAGGCACTCTCAGGCTGAAGACCTGCAGTTGTTTGCCATCTGGAAGAGCACATGTCCTCTGAGGAAGGCCATCACAGGAGGCCGTGATAGAGTAATGGGAAGCCCAGGGTTTCGGGGGGCAGTGAGGAGGCAGTGGGGACATGTCTAGGAGGGGACAGCACTGCCACCAGGCAGCTGCTCAGCTCCAGCCAAGGCTCACCAGACACGATGACATGTCTAGTGAGTTCTGAAATTTCCATGTGAAATGTCTCCATCTTTTAAGGTTCTCAGTTTGAAAAAAAAAACTCTCAATACAAGGTAAACGTAAATACATGAGTGAATGAATAGCAAGGGTTTTATTCCACCAGAGACCCCTTCTGTGTAGAAAACTGGGCAGCGTCTGAGGATCCTGGTCTACCTCGATCATCCCCATCTCTGAACATTGGGGTCTGTTTCTCGAAAGTTAAAGTTGGTCCTTGTGAACTTGAACAGGGTTTTTCAATCCTGATACCCACCCATTCAAGTCACCTGGAGATATTAAGAAGTCCATCAAACAAGGATGTAAAATAATGATACTTCATTTTAAAAATTAATTAGGAAATGAAAATGAGAAAATCTGATCTGACAAAAAAATTAAAATAAATAAACAGTCCATCCCTGTGCTGACCTCATCCTAGACCTATTAAACCAGAAGAGGGTAGCGTCCAGGTTTCCACATCTGCAAAAATCTCCACAGGCGGCTCTCACATCAGCCAGGCTGCAGGCACAGAAGGAGGAAACCAGTGTGCAGCAAGCCCCACCTCTAGGCAGTGCTGATTAACACCCAGGGCTCTAGACTCAGGTCACCTGGGTTCAAATCTGGCCCCACCACAGGTGATGGAGCTGAAGGAATTTAACCTGGGCCTCAGGCACTAGCGGTGGGAACCAGGCATTCGTATATTTTTTCCCCAGATGTTTCTAAATAGCAAACAGGGTTCCTGCCAGCTCTGACACTCTGTGAATCTCCCTCTGTGTGAGGAGGAAATGACACTAGACACCCTCTAAGTCTGGGATTAAGATGCCCCATTGGGATCTGTCAAGAAGGACTAAAGATAAGGAGCCAGATGCTGGCTACACACGACAAGCTCCAAAGGAACACACCACAGCCTGCGACACACAATCATTAGCTGCCAGGAAGAGGAAGCATCTCGGATGCTGTTTAGAAGCATCATCCTAAAAAGACTTGGATTGTGAGGGCTGCCTCTGTAAGAGGCAAGGCAAGGAGGATTATCCACAAAAAAAGAAAAAAGATTCAAAGATCCCCAACACCCAAGACCGGGAATCTTGGCGCACCTGATCCAGTGTCACGCTGGTAATATTTCCATTATTCACCTGAGCTTCTGTAACGAGGTGGCGAACTATGGGGCTTCCATTTGGGACACACAATATATCATTTGATTAGGAAAGATTACCTACTTATAGATAAAACATATATCTCCTAACAAGGATGGACAGTTATAAATAACTCGGAAACTCTAGCCGATGCCCAAAACATCACGATTTGGGTTGAAAGAAAAAGGCTTTCTGATCACTGTCCTTTTGTGTTCCCCAGCACATTTTTCATGTTGGCTCGCTGCCACCTCAGGTAAAAGTGAGCACCTTGGCTGTATCCCATTTCTTCATGAGCTAAGGTGGGAAAGGAGAATTATCAGTCAAATGGACAATGTTGAGGACCAGGGAAGGGAGGCAAGAATTTGGGGTCTTTGCCTGCTCTAATTTTGTGCAGGACAGTTACTGGGGGAGCCCCAGAAATGGTCCCAAGTTAGTCCCCTACTCAAACTGTCAGATGAGAAGGGCTGGAAAGGCCAGTGTGGAAGTCAAATCTCTTCTCCTATAGCAAAATGAAGGCCTAGCCCTCCCATGAAGCTCCTCCCGTCCCTGAACCTTGAAGCAGTTCAAGCGGGTTATGAGTGCCAGTGCCGACAGTCAATTTTTGAGCAAAATAAGAAAACAGTAAGATCGAATTAGAATCCAAAGTATAAAATAAGTATCCATGAGTCCAGAAGATATTGCCACTTCTAGGAAGGTAGAATGGACATACTGCCCCCACTTCTTCCACTCTGTGAAACTAAAAGCCCTACACACTTTATATATAATACAAATATGAGGGCTGGAAGGTGGCGAGAAGCAGGCTGGCCAGGGACCTCCTCCAAGAAATGACTTGTGAGTTCCCTGGGTATTCTTTTGGTTTCCTCTATGCCACACATCTGTAGGTGTGGAAGAGGACAAGAGTGAAAAGCGCCAACCTACACAGAGGAAAATGAAAAAAAAAAAAACGTATTCTCTCTGCTCGAAGGGTCAGGAAAGAATCAATCTAGCAAGACAGGACACTTGTAGCCAACAACCCCCCACCAGTCAAACATCGCTGTGGAAAGCGTGGCCATGCCAGCAAAAGTCAAGTGGGCAGCAGGAGTGTCCCATTGAGGCCGGCAGAGGTGTTCCAACCACCCAGATGGTATCGGGAGATGAGAGCGCCAGGACCCCCACCACCTGCGGAGCAGAGATACGTCCCCACAAACACTGGTGGCGCAGCAAAGAGCACATGGAATCAGAACACCTGACAGCAGGAACAAGGTGCCTCCCCCCCTCAGACAGATGTCAGCAAACGTCAGGTAGAACCCAGACTTCCACCTGCACCTGACGATAATGAGGCAGAGCTGCGATACCCTACAACAGTGGTGTCAGAGAAATCTAGCTCAAACAAAAGGTTTAACTAAGATACTGAGTCTCATAACAAGTCCAGATTTTAATCAAAAATCACTCCTCATACCGAGAACCAGAAAGAGGGCCTCCCCGGTGGCACAACGGGTTAAGTCACAGCACCATGAAGCTATCCAGAGCCCCTGCGGCACAAGCTCGATCCCCGGCCAGGGAGATTCCCACATGGAGCGGCAGACCTCTCCTGTCTCGCCCAGTGCTCCCCTCAGCAGTGTATGTCAGTCAATCTGCCTGTTCAGCTCCCCACACTATCTCTGGTGAATCCTCTCACCACCCCACACCTCTGGGGTCTACACCCCAGCTTGTATGTATAAATAAATAGATCTTTTTTAAAAAAGAAGAACCAGAAAGAGTTCAAACTAAAGGAAAAAATTGAATCAACTGGTGCCAACATCAACAAGAATGTTAGAATAATGTGACAAAGATTCAAAAGCAGATACAACAGAGATGTTTCGTTAAGCAATTTAAAATGAATCTGCAGCAAATGAAACAATAGACAGCCTCCACAAAGAAATAGAAACATAAATAAGAAACAGAAATTTTGGAACTGAAAAATATCGCTGAAGTGATAGCTCAGTGGATGAACAGCCAAGTGAAGGAGACAGAAGAAAGTAGTGAACTGGATAGAAAAATATTAATAATGTATTGTTCAATGCGATATTGAATCAGTATTGTTCTGGGTAATAGAAATTACCCAGCCTAAACAATAGAAAGAAAATAGGCTTTAAAGAAGAGAGAGAAAGAACCATAGGGACCTGTGGTACTGCAGTGTAAGACCTAACATTCTAACAGTCATAACATCAGAGTCCCAGAGGAGAAGAGAAAAGGGGAAGCAGGGGCCTCCCTGGTGGTACAAGCGGTTAAGTCTCAGAATATGGAGCTATCTGCAGCCACTGTAGCCAAGTTCGATCCCCGACCAGGGAGCTTCCCACATGGCGCAGCAGACCTCTCCTGCCTCCCTGCTGCTCCCCTCAGCAGTGTATTTCAGTTAATCTGCCTGTTCTGCTTCCCACTCTGTCTCTGGGGAGTCCTCTCACCTCCCACACCTCTGGCCTACACCCCAGTTCCTATATGCATAAATAAAGAAATTTAAAAAAAAAATAAAACCATATTTTAAAAAGGGGGGAGGAGGGGAGCAGAAGAAAGGTTGTGCTGGAAGTTCTCAAAGAAATTATGCCTGAAGACTAGTAAAAGGCAGAAACCTACCAATCTGAGAAACTAGGTGAATCCCAATAGGATAAACTCAAAGAAAGACACATGAAGACACGTCACAATTAAACTTGTAAAAACTAAATACAGGGCCTCCCTGGTGGCGCAGCGGTTGAGCACTGAGCTGTGGAGCTGTCAGCAGCGCACGATGCGAGTTCGACGCCCAGCCGGGGAGAATCCCACATGGTGCGGGCAGACCTCTCCTGCCTCGCCCGCTGCTCCCCTCAGCAGTGTATTTCCGATCTGCCTGTTCTGCTCCCCACTCTGTCTCTGGTGAACCCTCTCGCCGCCCCGCACCTCTGGCCTGTACCCCGGCTTGTATGTATAAATAAATAAATCTTTAAAAAAAAAAAACTTGTAAAAACTAAATACAAAGGAAAAGCATCCTCCCCCCCACCCCAAAAAAAAACACTGCCTCTTTAGGGGAAAAATTATAACATTGGCAGCAGAGTCTCATCAGAAACCATGTAAGCCAGGCAAGAAGTGGCTCCACGGCTTTCAGGAGCTAGAAGAAGAGGTTGTCACCCTGCACGCCTAAACCTGGAATGGATGTTTATAGAAGCCTTTTTCACAAGTCAAAACATCTGGATGGGCCTCCCTGGTGGCGCAACAGGTTAAGTGCAGCACTATGAAGCTATCCAGAGCCACTGCAGCATGAGTTCGATCCCCAGCCAGGGAGGTTCCCACATGGCACAGCAGACCTCTCTTCTGCCTCGCCTGCTGCTCCCTTCAGCAGTGTACTTCAGTCGATCTGCCTGTTCTGCTCCCCACTCTGTCTCTGGTGAATCCTCTCCCCTCCCCACACCTCTGGCCTGTACCCCAGCTTGCACGCATAAATAAATAAATCTTTTTTAAAAATCTGGAAACAACCCAAATGTCCTCTAAAGAGAGTCTGGTTCAACAGCTATGGGACTGCCTAAGGAATACTACTTAGTAATAAAAACGGGCAAACTATTAACATAAAACCCCATGAATAAATCTTCAAGAAATTATTCTTAGTGAGGAAAAACCTCAGTCTCAAAAGGTTACATTTCTATTTATACACTATTCCCAAAACAACAAAAATACCATACTTAGTAGAACAGGTTTGTGGTTGATAGCGGTTAAGGAGGTGGGGGCAGGAAGGAAGTGGATGTGATTATAAAAGGGCACCATGAGGAATTGTCACGG
The DNA here is from genome assembly GCA_004024925.1 of Scalopus aquaticus. Taxonomy (NCBI): domain Eukaryota; kingdom Metazoa; phylum Chordata; class Mammalia; order Eulipotyphla; family Talpidae; genus Scalopus; species Scalopus aquaticus. The sequence goes on along the minus strand of PVIJ01017888.1, from coordinate 4,807 downwards.
TGACAGGTCAGTGTAAATATTCTGGCCTGTGACATTGCAGTCCAGCTCTGCAGGATGCTACCACTGGGGGGAACTGCACAAAGGGTATGCGAGAGCACTCCGTATTCGTTCTTAAAACTCATGCAAATCCACACTTGTCTCAAAAAAGTAAATTGATAAACAAAACTACATGAAGTCTTTGAACTTTCCGAATGGATTTGGGAAACAGAAATCTTCATTTGATGTTGTCCCTGTGCGAATAATAGAGGGAAACCAGGAGTTGGCTCTGCCAAGATATCTCCATACCTTCAACCCAATGCCTGACAAAGAGAAATGGCAACTTTTTGCACTGCTTCAAAACATTAAGACAGATTTTAATGAATTTGAAATGGATAGATACATCTGACATCGTTCTTAAAATGTCCTCCAAGGCACAAAGCAGCTTAACAATTTCCCATGAAGATTGCTTCACCCAGGCCTTTTACCCCAACATTGCAGTGAGCAGGACGACTCAAGACAATGGTCTTGTGTTAAGGAAAATCCAATTTTGATAAAGTTCCAACTTTTTCCAATTGCATCTCTTACTCAGACAAGGCACAGACCTTGTTATGTATTTTCAAACCATAAGGAACTACTTCAGCCATGTTGGCCCTGCGCTTTTTGTAGGTTAGAATCTTGCCACAGGAAGGCCTCCCTTGTGGCCCAGGGGTTGAGTCTCAGCCCTATAACTGCAAGGCCTGAGTTTGATCCACTCTCCTGTCTCACCCGCTGCTCCCCTCAGCAGTGTATTTCAGAAAATCCACCCATTCTTCTCCCCATTCTGTCTCTGGTGAATCCTCTCACCTATCTTCCCTACCTCTGGCCTACACCCCAGTTCTTCTATACAAAAAATAATAATAATCTATCTAAAGGAGATGCATTCTAACTTTTGTGTTACATCATGCTGAATAAAACACATTAAATATAAGTTACATATAAATATTGTTATTTTTTTGTGATATTCCCCAGCCTAAGCTGGTATCAAGATACAAATATATAAATGTTTATAATTACAGTGACATCTCATATTCTCAATTCATATAAAAGAAAATTATTTTGGGGCCTCCCTGGTGGCACAGCGGTTGAGCACTGCGCTAAGGAGCTGTCGGCAGCAGCGACACGAGATCGACGCCCTGCTAGGGAGATTCCCACATGGCATGACAGATCTCTCCTGCCTCGCCCACTGCTCCCCTCAGCAATGTATTTCTGTCACTCTGCTCCCCACTCTGTCTCTGGTGAACCCTCTCGCCGCCCCACGCCTCTGGCCTGTACCCCAGCTTGTATGCATAAATAAATAAATCTTCAAAAAAATTATTTTGGATATTTTATAATTTTATATATCTTGGAAATATATTATTTCATAATTGGTGACAATTATAAAGTACCACATGTCCATTATTTTGCTTGTTACCTTTTACTTAGCTAGTATTAAAGGATATTTTAATAAAAATGTAATTTGTATGGAAAGACATCCTACATTCATGGACCAGACTTATTGGTGAAATGGCCATACTCCCCAAATTATCTACAGATTCAACACACAGTCTCTGTCAAAGTCTGTCAAGGACAGCAGTCTTCTCTGTAGAAGATGACAAGCTTATGCCAAAATTCATATAGAACTTCTAGGCACACATTAGCCAAAATAATCTTGAAAAATAAGAATTTCTGCAAAAGGAATTCATGAGTCCAAACTGATAAAAATAAGTGTCTGAAGAAATAAAAAGTATATAAATGGGGAGGAATAGACAAGTCTTCAATGCAAAAGAATTCTAAATAATTTATATAAGTACTTTGCCCTCAAGAAGATAAAGAAGACCACCCCAGTCCTTCCCCAGACTGCACATAGCGATTTCCATCCAAAGAACTCAGTGTGGGGGCCTCCCTCATGGAGCAGGGGTTAAGTCACAGCACAACGAAGCTATCGCAGCCACTGCAGCACGAGTTCAAACCCCAGCCAGGGAGCTTCCCAAATGGCACAGTAGACCCTCCTGTCTCCCCGCTGCCCCCCTCAGCAGTGTGTTTCAGTCAATCCACTTGTTCTGCTCCCCACTCTATCTCTGGTGAATCTTCTCACCACCACCACCCCACACCTCTGGCCTGCAACCCCAGTTCTTTATGCCAAAATAAAATAACAAAGAACACAGTACAGAAAGGAGGAGGAAGAAGCACTCTAAAGGGAGAAGCCAAGAAGCCTGGCACACATGTCCTACCTGGTGCCCAAGGTTTGCATCGAAGGTGATAAATCATGCCAATGAGACAAATGGAGATCAAGAGAATGGCGATTTAACTCTGTGATCTTCCTCCTACAAACCAAGGGGGAAAGAAAGACAAGTCTCCATTAAGGGACATTCTACAAAATATTTGATCGGGGCCCCTCAAAACTGTTAAAGGCATCAAAAACAAGGAGCGTGTGAGCAACAGTCCCAGTCGAGAAGGGTCTGCAGATACGTGACAGCTAATGTCATGTGAGGTCCTGTCATTGGCTCCTGGAACAGAAAGGGTAAAAACTAGGGAAGTCTGAATAGCGTGTGAGCTTTAGTTAATAATAACGGATCGACATTTGTCCAAGAGTTGTGGCAGACGCACTGTCGCGATGGAGGATGTCAACAAAAGGAGAAACTGGACGGGCACATGAGACCTCCGCTGCCTTTGTGATGTGCTGTGATCTTCAACTGTTCTATAGTGAAATGGTCTCTTCAAAGGGTATCAAAGGAAAGCAGAGTGATCGCATCAGGCTTGCAGAAGGCAAAGCTCCCACTTTCTTTGCTCATCCTGCATTCAGGTTTACTTGACACCAGCTGGCACGGATGGGAAATGGTGCTGGGCCTGCCCCGGCCCCAAAGACTGACCCCCTGGTGCATTTCCTAAAGAGTCGGTGACGACATCACTAAGGCCATGGGGTTAAGGAAACTGACCCTTCAGAACGGGCAGGCCGAGGTGATAGTTTTTACTCCTTCAGATCCTCAGAGCCTGAAAGAACAAGCCAGGCACAGAGACAGTTAAATACCAAGCAGGTGCAAAAGTCACAGTTGATGAGGCCCTCCCTGGTGGCAAAGAGGGTAAGTCTCAGCACTATGAAGCTCTCCGCAGCCACAGCAGCACGAGTTTGATCCCCGGCCACAGAGATTCCCACATGGCGCAGCAGACCTCTCCTGCCTCCCCACTGCTCCCCTCAGCAGTGTACTTCAGTAGATCCGCCTGTTCTGCTCCCCACTCTGTGTCTGGTGAATCCTCTCACCACCCCCACACCTCTGGCCTACACCCCAGTTCGTGTATGCATAGATAAAAATAAATCTTAAAAAAAGTCGCTGTTGATGAAACAGTCTCCATCACCCAACACACAAGGCACAAAGCTGTGGCCAAAGGTCTTCCTAGAACATTAATGAGATCGGGGGGCACCCAGTCTGCGGGTACCATTCCCATGGCCCCCAACCTCTCAGCAGCATGAGGACATCAGCTCAGCCGTGTGGTAGCTTGTCCGTTAGTTAAGGGGACATGGGAGAATCCATCGGCCGCGATCAGCACAAAAATACAGGCCACCATGATTTTTCAAATCTGGAGAGAGGGAGATGAATGAGCTTTCAGGAAAGCAATCGGCATTATAGAGCAAGAAACTTTAAAACATCAGCCCATGTGAACCCATCATTTCATTTCTAGGAATCAAACCTGTGGAAATAATCCCAAATTAGGTCAAAACTCAAGAAATGTTCTTTATTGATAATAACGAAAAGTTGCTAACAATTCCACTGGCAATTAGAGGAATGACTAAGTAAATTATGGTGCCTGTGACTGCTGCTGTATGAAAAATCTCAAGTCATTGTAAAAATGTTTGTGAAGGGTTTTCAATGACAAGTGAAAATATGGTGGAAAAGCAGGGCTATAAAATCCAATTTAAGCTATGACTTCAAAAGTGGGAGGGAACACACAGTGCTAAGAATGGAGGTCTCTAGGAAGCAGGGTGAGTGGTCATTGTTGCTCCTTTCTTTTGAAAACTGTTCATATTTTTCAGATTTTTATCAATGAGCATGCATGGAATTTTTAATTAAAAAAGGGGGGGTGCCTTGCCCAAAGTAAAGTAACGGATGTTCTGGCAGACAGCTCGTTACCTCCCAGTATCCTCCCAGAAGCCCCTTCTTCCTTTGTAAAAGGACCCTAATTTTCAGACGGGCACAAGGACGCCCAGCTAAAAAATTCATTCCCCTTCCTCGCCCCCGTGAGTCACAGACTGAATCGACAAGAGATGAGAGAGATGACTTCCCCTATAGGAGTTGAAGGCCAGTCAGTTTTTCCTGGACCCTGGATTCTAGGTGGAGGGTGGTGGTGGCAGCAAGCCAAGGTTGAAGGTAACAGCGCCAGGAACCAGAAATCCCACCTGTGCTCAAGCGCTTCAGGAAGAGCTTCTGGAAGAGGCGCTTTGGCCCCACAAGAGGTGCTCGGGGCCGCTGCACCTCCCTGGCGCTCCCAGACCCCAGCACCCAATCCATGAGCCTGTCGGCAGCCTGCAGAAACCTCCTGCCAGTTTTCTTAAAGATGGCATTTCTGGGCCTTCTGGTGGTGCGGGGGTTAAGTCTCAGCACCATGAAGCTGTTGGCAGCCACTGCAGCACGAGTTCGATCCCAGGCCAGGGAGCTTCCCACATGGCGCAGCAGACCCCTCCTGTCTCGCCCGCTGCTCCCCTTAGCAGTGTATTTCAGTAGATCTGCCTGTTCTTCTCCCCGCTCTGTCTCTGGTGAATCTTCTCTCTCTCTCTCTCTCTCTCTCTCTCTCTCTCTCTCTCTCTCTCTCTCTC
>PVIJ01017887.1:10976-28121 GCA_004024925.1 Scalopus aquaticus | reverse complement strand
ATCCATCTCCGTGGTCCCTTGTGTTCTTTTCTTCTCCATTTTGTGCCCTTATCCTCCCCCTCCCCCCACCCCCCCAAGTGTCTCTCTCCTATTTGGTTTCCCTGTAGTCCTGTTATAAGTGAAACCATTTGATAGTTGTCTTTCTTTCTGGCTTGTTTCGCTGAATATGATCCCCTCTAATTCCATCCATGTCACTGCAAATTGCATGTGTTTATCTTCTTTGAATGCTGCATAGTATTCCATTGTGTATATGTACCACATCTTCTTGATCCAGTCATCTATTTTTGGACATCTGGGTTGCTTCCTTATCTTTGCTATTGTGAACAGTCCTCAACGAACATACGGGTGCATGTATCCTTTCAGATTAGTGTTTTTGTGTCCTTTGGGTAGATTCCCAAAAGTGGTATTGCTGGGTCTTATGGAAGATCCATTTTTAGCAGTTTGAGGAATCGCTATACAGCTTTCCATAGTGGTTGGACCAATTCACATTCCCACCAGCAGTGCAGAAAAGTTCCTTTTTCTCCACATCCTTTCCAGCATTTGTTGTTGCCTATATTTTTAATGAATTTTAAATCAATCATTATGAAGTTTCCTGATCAGCACTAATGATGTAATCTGCTGGATATCTCCTGCCTTACCCTAAGGGAAGAGGTCTTTCCCTGAAATAATCTTTCCTTTCTTAGGCTAAAATAGTCTTCTCTTTCTTTCTGACTACAAAAACCTTTCAGTTTGTATAACCCCTGGCAGTGCCTTTTTGCTTGCTAGATGGGATGCTGCCCACTTCATGAATCATAAATAAAGCCAATTAGATCTCTATAAATGTATTCCAGTGAATTTTACTTTTTAACAATGTACACAGGTTACAATTCGTTACAATGCACATCATACATTTGTACAGTAAGTCAGTTTCAATAAACCTATAGTTTAAATGCTATGAATGGGACTTACGCCACCCTCATATATGCCACTTGGTACACAACTTATTTTGTTCTAAAATCATTACAGTCCTAAAATCCCTTATCTGCCTAAAAGCAGAAACTCCCCAAAGAACTCAATTGTCACAAATGCACTCCCTAAAGCAACTCTAATCTTCTCCTCTGGCACCACACCCATTCATTCATTCTCTTGAGGACTCATTTATCTTCCCCCAAAAGTCAGTCATTTGTGATTCCATAAAGTATTTTATCCCCTCCCTTTTGAGAAGTCACTTTTTCTCCCAGAAGTGCTCCTGGGCACCTCCCTTTCCCTATTAAGGAGTATATAAACTCTTAAATCTCACCTCCCTTTTGGGCATTCCTTTCTTTCTGTGATATCCCAATATACATAAAATTAAAAATTAATGTCTGTATGCATTTTCTCCTGTGAATTTGTCTGTTGTCATTTTTATTCACAAGTCCCAGGCACTAACCCCAAGAGGATTGAGGAGAAATTTATCCTCTCCTACAGTTGTAAAGAACAACAATAACAAAGTGAGATGTTTATTCATCAAGGAGAAGTAAGCTTTTGGATGCATGAGTCTGAAACTTCCTAAATCTTATGAGCTGTTTCTTGATGGTGCTACAATCTCAGAGAACTTTGCAACCAACCAGCTCCTTGTTGAAGTAGCACAGAATTAGAAACTAAATTTGGGTTTTGTTCCTGTCAGATGTGGAATAGCTATAGAACTGTAAATATTTCACTTGGTCTTCATCTAAATAATTTACGTTGGCAAAATAAAGAAAATCATATTGAATGGGATGAATGCTGCTGTAGAAGTATTTGGAAAGTTTAAAAATTGCTCCATGAATCTCAATTCTCTGAGTATTATTCAATTGAAGAATGCTTCAAATGATCATTTGGAAAAAGCCCTTGATCAACACTGAGACCCAATGGAGAAACATAAAAAAACTAACACCCTAAAAAGAACGGAAAACTTTATTTTGTATTTATATGATGGCCAGAACTCAAGCTCTTTCTCCTGTTCTCTTGAGGAAGACAGATATTGCTGCTTCTTTGTGGACCAAAAATATGCCCAAAGTCAAGGTCTATAAAGCATGCATGATCTTGTACCTTTTAAAGCAACATTAAATAATTATTATGAGAACATTGGGATGGGAATGGTAATCAATATTCTAAATGTTCCATGAGTGTGATTCTCTATTTACAAAGCTCTCTCTGCAAGATTTATTGTCTTGTTGAGGTATGTTTAAATAAATAAGATGATACTGAGCTGGGGGGCTACACAGAAGCAGTCATTTAAAGACTCACTAATCACTGGCTTAAATCCCATGGTCTCAAGCAATTGAAATTAATTCCTGAGATCTTGACTGAGTCATGAATGAAGTAACAATCAGCCATTCTAGGCCTTGTATGATAGAGCCAGTGTGCCCTCAAATAATGTGGATGAATGTTCCTTCTTTTAAAATGCATATTTTGTTTTACAAATTCCTTAAAATAGAAATTAATTAATTCCATTCAAAAATCTTATTTTACAGAGAGAATCTAGCTTGAAGGGGAAAATGGATAGATTTATCAATCCTATTAAATAATTCTGAATGTTAAAAAAATCAGTAATTGTTATAGGGCAATCTTAGGAGGAAATGGAGTGACGTGGGTATGGGTCTTCACCAGTGTACTTAAGTACTCAGGATAAGACCCAAAAGAAAGTGTGTAGAGAAAAATTAATAAAAATGTTTATTTATAAGAGAATGAGAAAAAGAGAGGGTTAATTGATGGACGTCCTACCAGTCTCTCCATCTGAGCTGAGTTACTAGGGTGCAAGTCAACAGCTAGAAAAGCAAGAGAGACAGTGCCCACATGTGTTCAGTAATACACCAAGCATGGCTGCTTAACTCCACCCCTAGTTTCCAGTGTACGCCCAGTCAGGAAGTCAGATGCCTCACCTATGTGCTGAGATTTCTTCAGAGGTGTAAAAGCATCAGGAGTTTATTCAGGATGTCATTCATGGGCTCAGAGCTTGCTCCTTATTGTTCCTCCAACAAAATCACATCATATTCACATTTAATTTATGCACATGGCCCCCAAAATTATCTCACTGCCTCATGTAACCGAAGACTGATTAATTGCTTTGCAGCAGGGAAAACTGGCTTTGTTGACTTTTTAAGAGATGACTTAGTAGACAGAAATATGATCTACATTGAATGGTTTCAAGAAATTTCAAGGTCAATTTTAACTACTCAGTTTTCAACTTCCTGGCAACTATAATCTTATGTATATAAAGCTTAGAACATAGTAAGCTCTTATCAAATGAGAGCCATAGCACATAGTAGTAGCAAATATGATAGTCTCAAGATCAGCAGCAGTAATTATAGGAGCAGATGGCATAGCTAAAGAAAGATCTCTTTGAACAAATACCAGGGGTTCTCTGAGCCAAAATAGTGCTCATTGTCATGGTGGTTTAAGGTTTCTAGGCACCTAAATTAAGGAATTTTCCTGAATAATTAAGCAGCTTTAGAATTTGATGTTCATTCTTTAGGAGATTATTTCTATGGGAGTGATAAATGGGCATTTACAAAGAGATAGTTCTTTGTTCTGACTATAATCTCATTACTCTGACATCCTACTTTGCAATTTTTCAAGAGAAGCCATTCATTTATCCTGCAGATTGTTTAATTATTAATTTTTCTAGCACAATCTAAACTAAGAAAGAATTCTAGAGCATAGGAAATCTGTAGTTTCTATCAAGTATTGGGCTAAAACACAGCTGACGTTCTGTTCTGCATGATTTAATATGAATATCTAAAGCAATTTCAATTAATTTCTAGGTGTTACTTTGGGTTACTTTCCCAAAGAACCCAGAAATCACAGACTTTCATTTTTTGGAAAGTTTGTATGTAAGAAAATGTAAAATATATATGAATATTTTAAAAAGTAATAACAAAGGAAACATATATATAGTCATTACCTCGTTTATAAAATAAGCTAATGCTGGTACTCCACTTCTGCCATGTCCCCATTTAGGAGCTGTTCGCTATACTAACTTACATGTAGCTCATAACCTTGCTTTACTTTATGGTTTTGCCAATCAAACATTATTTCCAAACATGACACACAGTTTTCCTTTGCCTCTCTTTTGAAACTCACATAGAATTAAAAGTATATATTCTTTCATCTCTAAATTCCCTTAGTAAATATCATGTTTATTCATGTTTTTTGTAGTTGTGCTTCATTTATCTGCATCACATAATACTCTATCATATGAATATATTATAACTGATCATTCTACTGTGGAAAGATATTTGGGTTTTTGTAAGTTCTTTAGGCTTTTACAAATGTCATTTCCTTGAATGTTCTTGTGTCTTCAGTTGCATGTGTGAGTTTTTCTAGAATATTCAAATAGTAGTGGAGTTTCTGAGCTCTTCATCTATTGACTTATTAATATTCAATTATTTTCCATTTTATACTATAAAGGATTTTTTAAAAATATACATCATGGCTTTCATATGAAAACATGTCACAGATATACTCATTGATCAATGAAAGAAACTAAATATTCAAATGAGAATCCAAAGAACAGACAAAGATAGGAGCATTAAGAATGCTGAAAAGAATTTATAAATAAAGTGGTTGATATATATACATTGGATAATCACTTCCAGTCCACTGGACACAGTTTGTATTTCTATGACCAAGAATCACTTATTTGCATTACTGTTATTTTTCTCAATTCAGAGCTGTAAAACAGTCAAAGTGAAAGTCTGCCATTAACCTAGAAGAGTGTACTAGATAGGTTACTGGATAGTAACCTTTTCAGAATTTGCCAGTCTTTCTTAACTTTTCCCCTTAGTGCCACTTAATACTTCCCCAGCCACACACAAGGTTCCACTGCTATTCCTTCTTGCCACATTTGATAGTGTCAGACTTTCAGATTTTGTCAATCTTATGGTTTGTAATTGTATCTCATTAGGATTCTAATAGGCATTTTTCTTGTTTTTAATAAAAATAAGCATATGTTCAGTGGCCATGCAAATGGATTATTTTTGGAAGTGTGTATTCAAATTTTGATTATTTTTCCTGTGGGTTAAATTGACTTTTTTAGAGCTTGAGAGGCCCAAGAGGACATCTGGTGCAGATCCACCTCATCATTCTGGTACCTTCTTTATAGAGTATGGGGCTTATCTGTAAACCTGTTGTTATTTACTTGATATTTTTCTTTAAATTAACACATTTATTTTTTACATATATTGATTTTTAAATTAAAATTTTATGAACATCACAAATGTAAAACTGAAATCTAATAAACAGAGCATAGCAGTTAAATGAATACAATAAGAATTTAATCACATTGACCCCCAAACTTGGGACCTGAGCCCCATTCTCTCTTCTCTTTCTTTTTCTCTTCCCAATCCCAACCCCAAACCCAGTAAGAAAATAAACAAGTATTAAAGCAGTCTAAAGTCTTCAAGAAATGTACCAGACAGACTTTTTCCCTGTCTTAACCTGAAGACCTAAAAAAGACTGACATGAGTCACGTCTCCATGTGTGATTCACTGTGATCTGTGTCATAATTACCAGTTGCCACTTATATTAATGTTGTGGTTTTCCAGGGGAATGCATACTTTAGAAAACACTGATTTCATTCAAGGCCCTTCGTTTAGAGGCGAAGCTTCTGGGGCAGTGCCAAGAAAGTAAGTGTGACAGGTAGGATAATGCCCATTTCTTAAAGACTCCACATTAGTCCCTCAAACCTGTGAATGGGTTATCCTACAGAGTAAAAGATACTCTGCAGACATGACTGAGACTAGACTTTGAAGTAGGGAGACTATCCTGAATTCCTAGGTGGGCCCAGTGTAATCACATGAGCCCTTAAAAGCAGAACATTTTCTCTGGCTAATCAGAGAGCTGCAACAGCAGTAGAGGCAGGGAAGGCTTAAGGCCTGAGGGGCGCTCAAACCTCTGTTGATAATTTTGAAGGTAAAGGGAATCATGAGTAAGGTACTGTAGATGACCACTAGAAGCTGAGAAAAACCTCTGACTGACAGTGAGCAAGGAAACCTTAGTCCTGCAGATTCATGGACCTAACTCTGCAAACAACATCCTGAAAAGTGACTGAGCTTGAAAGCAGGTATTTCACCAGAGACTCCAGATAAGAGCACCAGCTCTTATGGAACCTGGAGTAGAGAAACCAGTTAGTGGATTTATGAGCCACAGACTAACTGTGAGATAATAAATAACACATTTGTTGTTTTAAGTAACTATATTTGTGGCACTTTGTTATAACAACCATAAATGACTAATAGCATGATTTGTTCAAAAACATATAGTTATCTAGAATTGAGGTTAAAACTAGAACCCAGGACTTTTGTCTTCCATCCCAGGACTCTTAATTCTACATTGCATAATTTTATATATACACGCCACATATATATACATACACATATAAAGACTATACTGGTATACAACAAATTAAATAGGGAAGACTGTTTTTAAGTTTAAGTTTCTGCTTCTCCAGTCATGTTTGTCAGTATGTCTATGCCTTTCATGACCACATCTCTTCAAGAGAATTGGATGTACTGAAAAAATTTAAATTATTCTCACACAGCAATGGCATTTGAATCATGTTTTTAGTCCAGCCATTTTTACACTGGAGTATTTTGTGCAAAGGAGATAACGGATTTTTAAAATCCTAAAAGGTAAAGGACAGAACCTATGAGTCACACTGCTCTGACGATAACACATTCTGCAGAAAGTTAAAAAGAAAGAAAAACAAACTTGGACAAGTTCAGTGCTCTGGTTACTTAATGCAATCAATTCCCAGTTCACACCACTTTTCTACAAAAGGCAGTGGATAAAAGATCAGCTGAGCCACTGTCTGTTAAATAAGATATCCTACTGAGGAGGAAATTAAGTGGCTCCTGTCAAATACCACCTGGGTGGGCTCTGATTTATCTAATATACAAAACTTTAGATAATAGTTTTGCTAGCAATAAACTTAGCAAAAAAAAAAAAATGACATCGGAGTTATTTCTCCTTCATGACATTTTTTTCCCTCGTGTGAAAAACTCCATCGATGTCCAGTGCCATTGAAATAGAGACAAAATGAAGGGGTGTTTTTTATGGTTATGCTGATTCTTTGATAAAGATACATAGGATTGTGTGACTTCCTGTTCTTCCTCAAGTAAAGACAATAGAAGATGCTACCTCTGGTAACCAGAATTTAGTCATCTTTGGGTGAGCCATTGAACTAGTAAATTGGGCAAAATCACAAGAGTTCTACTCCATTTCAGATGGAAATATTTAATGTTTTTTGGATAATCCTGAAGCTTCAACATATTATTTTCTCCCCCATTTTTGATAACTCCATGATAAATTATCAGAAAAATCAGTTTCATAAACTCCATGTGGAATATACAGCTGAAATCCAATGTTCTTCTTTGAACATTTTGCCCACCTGGAAAATATTTTTTTCAAACTTCTCCTTATCGACATACCTGCTTTCTCAATAGTACATTATTTATGCTTCAAATTTACGGGGGGAAATAATAGTTATATCTAGAACATTTTCATAATCAACTTCAACTCTGGCCCCTCTATCAAAGTGCATTTTGTATAAAATAATTTAAGATGTCTAAGTAAAAACTGTTTACAGGGCAAATGTTTCTCTCAATGAACACTAAAAAATAATCGATGAGTGTAGGACTAATTAAATATATTCCCAGTCAGAGGAAATCTTACATTTGCAATTTCTATCAACTGCTTTCCAAAGAGCTGTCTTGATCAATGTAAATCAGGGACATTCATAATTGCTACAGAGGGAAAAATTGAGCCATCCATGTTCCCACTGTGAAATTTTCTGTCACAGCCTTAACAGTCGAAAAGATCACCCTCAGGCTTCTCCACATCAATTTCAACCAGTTACATCAATCATCTTGTTAACTGAGCACCAGCCAGGGTGTTAATGTGGGAGAATGATAGAATAGAGCTGTTTCTGAGTACTGTATAATTCCATTTCCCTGCTGGATCTTAGTTTCTTCTTCTGTAAAATGGAAACATATCTTGAAAAAGGTAACATTTTATTTTTTTATTTTTTTATTTTTCTGTTTGAGTGTTTTTATTGTGATAAATATAGGAAGTGAAATCGCTGGGTCATTTGATCTATATGTAATTTTTTGAGGAACCTCCTTATTTTCCACAGTGACTACAGATAATACATCTCCATTGTACACAGGGTTCCCTTTCTCCTAGGTAACATTTTAAAACTGCAGTTCTCTGCTCTGTACTTTGTGTGTGTTGTAGTCTTTATTATTAAAGATATTTATGTGCTTATTATTATGTGCTTATTATTTAAAAATATTTGCAAGTTACAGACAAACTTAAAATATTATAATTGCACATAATGTACAAATTCAGAAATCTATTATAATTTAAAACATTCTTTTCAAACTTCCTATTCTTTGTTTATATGTGAATAATTATGTTTTTGCAAGTATACACATTTATATACACAAATGTTTAACATCATTTTTTCATGTAATGAATAATTAGAAATTTCTCCATATTAGAAATTATAGATCTATATAATTTTTTTTTAATTTTTTTTTAAAGATTTATTTATTTATACATACAAGCTGGGGTACAAGCCAGAGGTGTGGGGCGGCGAGAGGGCTCACCAGAGACAGAGTGGGGAGCAGAACAGGCAGATCAGAAGTACACTGCTGAGGGGAGCAGCGGGCGAGGCAGGAAAGGTCTGCCACACCATGTGGGATTCTCCCCGGCTGGGCGTCGAACTGGGCGTCGAACTCGCATCGCTGCTGCCGACAGCTCCACAGCGCAGCGCCCAACCGCTGCACCACCAGGGAGGCCCTATAGATCTATATAATTTTAGCTGCTAGAAAGAATTCCACTATATGAATATCCCATAATATCTTTAGCCAACACTCTATTGGTGAACAGTAAGTTGTTTCCCATTTTTTACTCTTGTAAGCAATGTTGGAGTGATAGCATGTACCTATATTTTTCCTTCATTAAACAGATTTCTGAGATGGAGAACTGTAAGTAGACCATATGCAAATTTGGGGGCATTACACTTTATTTCTATGGTGTGGATTTTGGACAAAATGTCAGAGATATGAAAACTCACATCTCTTACCCCAAGGGCTTACTGATGTGACCTTTAAATTATGGGAAATAGAGGTAAATCCTGGCTGTACTGGATATTTTCAAATATGAACTTGATTTGACTTCCTTGAATTTTGAGATTTACCAGTAATAACCATCTATATAATTTCATGAAAAGCCAGATATACTTAAAATACTTTGGCAATATTGCTCATTATTCTTACCTTTTATGTGAAAGCCAAAAATATCTCCCTAATCTCCTAAATATTAAACTGTTAGTTGTTGCAAACAGATCATTTATTCAAATAATCTGGTAGATACTGAATTAGCCCAGGTAGTTAGGGTAAAATTAAGGACACAATTTAGGATTTCTTTCATATTTTTTCTTTTATTTTACTTTCCTTCTGACGTTCTTAAAATAAAAAAATAAATTTCAGTAATAATTACTATGAAGTAAACAGGGCCGATGTGGAGCAGAGCCAAGTAACAAGTGTTGTTCTTACAGATAAGGTGGTTAGAGAATGCTTCTTGGAAGAGGTGATATTAAAGAAGAGACCTGTATGAAGGAAAGAAACAAGTCCTGTGATAGCTGAAGGAATGTGGTCACGGCAGTGAGAACCAAGTGGAAAACCCCAAATTAGAAACATTTCTGACATTGCATGAACTGCAGGAAAGTCAGTATATCTAAAATAGACTAAGTGAGGGAAATGGTGGTTGGACATGAGATACTGAATTTTGATATTTCAAGTAAAGATGTCAGTTAAATAGTTAGAGGTAGACAGTTAGATTTCAGGGCAAGCTTAGAACATGAGATACTACATTTGCAAGTTATATATGTAGAGATGTTCCACCTGCAAAATTGGAAGTGGGCCAACCATAGATTCACATATCTTTTTGTGATATGCATAAATATAAGGATATGTTTATTTCTCTTCAGGTCTTCTAAGAGGCAGGTATCAAGATAAGATTTTAACATACAAGAAATTTATTGGGGAAAATACCTATGAAGTATAAAGGCAGGAGGGAGGAGGAGTAGGTGAAGTGAAGCTTCAGATTGCAATGAAAGTCTGACACCTGCAAATGGAGAAAGGAATGTAAAGGACATTGGGTGAGAAGAGCCTTCAGCTGCAGCATGGCTGAGTAAGTCTCAGCCAGATTGATGGTGAGTGCCCAAGTAAAGATAGTCCACAGGAAGTGTGCCACATTAGGCAAAAATAGCCCAGCTCTAGAACCCCTGCCATGCTCCAAACATTGCAAGTAGCTCTGGGATCACAGGACATGGGTATGAATGTCATGATAGATATGAAGGGATAGCAAACAAGTTATCAGCAAATTATATTTTTTTCTGTTCTTCTTCAAGAGAAAGAAGATCAGAATGGTGACTAGCTCACCACCACAGTGTTCACAGTGTACTTTGCCACTGTACACAATCTTTTGGACTTTGAATATGACAAACAGTTCAACTTGTTCCCATTAAAGCTGAAAGTGACTATGATTGGGGGATTTTTGAACTGAACACTCCATGGAGTAATGAAATTAAATAAGCTTGATATCATTCATATGCTCTCAGCAGCTGAAGGATGGATGGATGATTGAAGAAATGTGAAACTATACCTCTGAATCATATACAATATTACCACAATAAAAATATATTTTAAAAAAAAGGATGAATGGGTGGTTGGATGGATGGCTAGGTGTGTGAGTGGGCAGATGAAAGGATGGAAGGATAGATGGATGATGGAAGAAGCTCAGGCATTTCAGAAGTCTTGCTCTCGGGTAGAAGGTGAAAGCAGTATGACTGAACCAACCAGGGACTAGACAATCTAAGCCTGATTATAGAGCAGGAGCAAAAATAAATTTATTTCAAAGGAGAGTAATATGCATTTCCCCACTCAGTTCTTAATTATTCTCATGCAGATAGAAGTCAGCTAAGGCACTGATATCAGTTCTCTTTTTGTTTAGTCTTAGCTGTAGTTCCAGTAGCTCCTGGAGTTAATGGCTTGGCATCTTTATAATCAAAGCTTGGCCTGAGTGCCTAGCATAGTTGATGGGAAAGTAATTTATTATTATAAAATGGGAACTATGGGAACTAAATTTTCAAGTATTGTAAATCAGAATGATTTGTTCCCACACGAGTAAAATCAAGTAGACCAAAACAATTCTGATACTAAACAGCACTGGTAAGGTAACCCAAATACATAATACCTGGTTATTTCAGGATTGATGTTTTTTCCCTACACTTTTCTACCCTTGAGGTTTTTGGTTTTTTTTAATGGTCAACTTTTAGTAGCAGAGATCTGAAAATACAATATTATACATCTTACACTTTTATGTTTCCATTGTCTATTGTGGAAAATTCTCTTCTGTTATTTATATTAGCTCCTTGTTTACATGTGTTTGATGAGGTTTATCTCAACATTTGGATTTAGCAATCTTTTCCAGGACAAAAGAGAAATTATGTGCATAGTAAGCACATGGTTTAGGGTCAGACTGCCTGTGTTTGAGTTACAAATTTATGACTTAAAACTTCGTGATTTTGGGCAAGTGAGTCTACCTCTCTACACTTTAGTATCCTTGTTTGTTTAATAGGTTGATAAAGTTTGACCCTTACTGATTGCTAAAAAGGTTAATAGATAATTCACATAAAGCATTTAGCCTAGAGACACACTGCTAGTTAGTATTTTATAAAAACTACCTAAAAGTTTTAAATACTTTCAATAGAAAATAGACATTTTAGCCCAATAGTCAGTCCACTTTACAATATTTCGTTGATGAGCTTGTCACTCTGTTCATTTTTAACAGCATATAAAAATACTTAACAAGAAAGAGAAACTTGGGAGAACTAACTTGGTCCCTGACACTATTCTTATTTCCATAGCTTACAGGAAATATTTTAAAAACTTCACAGTGGCAAAGTTAATGAAGAGGAAAACTGTTTTCCCAACAGACTGTAATCATGTCTTCCAGGGATTTTTTTTCTTTACTACAGTTCTGATGTTGCAGAGACACTGCATTTTGGTTCCATTGACCTAGGACAACTATATCTCACATTGAGCACAGTCCAGACACATCCTTCCACCTATTTGGGGAGCAAAATTAAATATACATTTTCATTTTATCTTTGAGTTAGTGCTGAACCTGGCAGGCCCATTAATGTAAGTCAAGCTTATTTAGCGTACGATTTACATTTATGGAAATAAAGGACTAGCAGAGTCATTGTATAAAATCAGCACACAATTAGGGGTTGATTCACTCCCTATCCCTATGATTTCTTCTCTGCATGGTCTGTCTGGGCTTTGCCTGACTTGTGTTGACCTGACATCTGCCACTGTATTGAAATGTATTTTGATACCCGTTGAATGTTCTAACCGCTGCACACATCCCTTATATTTTTTTTTTCCTTTAAAGCATTGTTAAGCAATTCCTTGTGAATGGGAAGATAGGCAATAGGAAAGGTGTCAGTTGCAGACTCCACTGCGGAGTAAACAAAGACCTCCCTGCCCCAAATGGAGAAGACAGCAGGGTGGTGTGAACTTATGAAGCTGAGAAAAAAAAGATAGTTAGATGGTTCTCTTACTCTTAAACTAACCAATAATCTGCTCAGTCACAGTGCTGCTCTGTGGGACAGCACTGAACTTTGGGTACCTACAACATCTTGAACTTTTTCCCCACACACTAATTGCTCCATCATTACATGTCAAAACATGACTCTTTCCAGACTCTCAGTCTTAGCATTCTTTGCTGAGAACACTTCTATTTAAAATAATAATAATTTAGCCAGCACTATTCTTTAAAGTGTAGATTTATATACATCTAATGAAGGAGGCATATGTTAATATTGAGAAACTTTTATAAGACTAAGTAAGTAACAAAGAAAGGTAGAGTGTCATCCTTATGGAACAGATGTGCACCTGTTATGAACAGTTGCTCAGCCTGTGAATGCTCTCTGCCCTGGCCAGATCTTCAACTTCTCTTGGAGATGGTCATCCAGTCCCCGAGACAGGGCCATCAATCATTATCCACAGGTCAGAATTTCCAGCAAGGCCAGAGGAAACATTTTGATTAATGTCTGCATGGTGACCTGGGAGATACCAAGGGCTTTCTAAAAGTTGTGGTGAAAATGAGGTAAGAAATAATTGCTTTTTAATGACTATGGTCATTGTCTTTTTCATGATTTTTATCATGAATTCTAAATTTATTCCAAATAACTCAATCTAGATATATTATTACAAATGAGTTCCTGCACACTGGAAACCTTGGTGAGAGAATGCTGGTTGATAACATAGTAAGTTTTAGGTTTATGTGCTTTCTTTTTCTATTTTCCCAAAGTTTCAAGCAAAGCTGATTTTATTTGGCCAAAAGAAGCCATTGGTAGCAGAGAAAGCAAGGGAGTTGATTTTGATAGACTACCTGAAAACGCTTAAGAAAACCTTATCTTAACAGTTCTGGAATTAAAGTGGAACATATAAGAAGGTCTGTTAGGAGCTTTGATGAAAATGTTTACCAAGTTAGAAGTACTACAGGTGCTGTTGAATCCTCGAATTGTAATGATCAGAGAGTAGTGATTCTCTAAGGTAGTGTTTTAAAGCCCTTTTATATTTGAATATATAAATAGCAGTATATCTTCATGCATAAATTTTGTGGGTCACCAATTTATTTTAAAAAAAGAGGAACTGAACTCCCCAAATATGATGTAATAGAAAGGGCACTTTACTTCTGCCCTACAACCCCTACTTCTGATGGTATTTGTTCCCTGAATTTATAACCCCAGTCTAATATTAAAAAAAAAATCCAAACCCCCCCCCCCTTGGGGAACATTCTACAAAATACCTGACCAGCTCACCTCAACACTGACAAGAGCATGTAAAACAAGGAAAGGCTGACAAACTCATGGACCAGAGAGACTGGGGAGATGTGACTACTAAATGCAGTGTAGTAGCCTGGATCTTGGCACAGAAAGAGAATATTATTGGAAAAAATCATAAAATCCAATAAAGTTTAGAGTTTAGAGTAATATATCAGTGTTCTTAATTTTAACAAAAGTGCTCTGATAACATTGTCAACGAATTTTTACAAAAATCATGTTACTGAAATAAAATTAGTCATTTCCTATCAATTTGTATGTGCTCAACATGAATATGACAGTCAAATTCTAATTTTGGCTCTAGTGTTTTTGTAATCTGCAATAAATTGATGTTTACATCACGAAATGCATGCCAATAGTAATAGGCCTACAGTTAACACTTGTGAAAATCAAGTCATAGACTACTTCTTAGATTTCTTTGCTTGTCTCTTTTACAGCTATTCAGGAATAGAATAGATGGAAGACAGCTTCCATTGTGCATAAGCACAGCCCAAAGACTCAGTTTCAAAGAGTCTAGAAATAGTCTCCATTCTTGTGGGTCATGAGTGATTTCTAAGGCATTCATGAGGCCCTCAATATCGGAACAGAATACCAGAGTTCTTTCCTTTCTGAAGAAAGGCTCCAGCTACTGGTGGTGCTCTCGATAGAAAGTAATTGTGACATCTTCTTCTAGAAGATTCCATTGTTGGAGTCTTGATCCTAGCAATTCTGCCTTGTTCTTGGATAAGTCCAAATCATGAATCAGGTCATTTTGTTCTCCTGTGATAGTCTGTGTGGGGTTGATGGTGCACCCACAGTGAAAATAGGATCACTGCATGCTGATGGAACAGGAGAAGAACAGGTCGGCTCACCCTTGTCCTCATCAGCTGAATCAAGAGAATATTATGCTGGAGATTCTGGAGTAGGAAGTCCCTCACCATGTGGAACTGGTCTCAATGCAGACGGAATGTTTGGTAGACTATTCTCGACTTCTTTTGCTTTGTTATTCTGCCAGAAAGAGGAGGAACCAAGCAGAATTAAGTCTTTTATGTGGTTGCTTCGCTCTCTCCGCACCATGAGGACTGCAAATGGCACTGATGATTTTTTGCCATTTAACCACTGTAAAAGCTGTGTTGTCCATGTAGCACAGCATATATGCGGGGCCCAAGGCTTGTCTTGGTCACCAACCTTGCATCCCAAGTAAAGATGATAAGCCTTCTTCACTTGAGAAATGATACTTTTCTTCTGGTTGGCAAATGTCACTTCCCCACAAATAGAGCAGAAATTGTCCATGCTATTAACGCACTTTCAAGGCACTACTGTTCTGTATTGTGCCTAAAAAATAAAATAATAACAGTTCTATGGAACAGTAGCTTAAACTGTCTCGCACAAAATCTGACATATTTTCAATGTTCAACCTTTCCAATAGGGCTTTATATAGTGCACTGCTGACATCAGCTTACTTCCGCAGCCACCTGGCAGTAGTATTGCGTTGCACTGGAAAATAATGCAATCAACTCTGGATAATGTGTGCATGATGGTATTATGCAATGCGATGCAATATTACATCATTCTAGGCTGATTTAGGATGTTGTATTCCTACTGGATAAATGTACACGGTGAAACATATAAAATGAATTATATGAATTATCTTCAAAACAAGAGCTAATAAAAAATTTTCAGGGTTATAGTCATGTTCAGCACACCAAGATACTAAAGATTAGGACCTTTTAAAGTCAGTAATGATCTCAATGTTGACCAGCGTAATAAAAGATGGTAGCATTAGGGAAATTGGTGAGGTGTATATGGGAACTCTCTCTACTATTTTTTTCAATTTTCTATGAATCCAAATATTTTCCAAAATTTAAAGTTTTTTAAATTCTTACATCAACCACATGCTCACATTCTACTGGAGTGGCTGAAAATTCAGTCCCAATCATGAGTGGAGCTTCTTATACCCTCAAGCTGTGAGGTGTTTGGTTTATTTGTTTTTTTGTTTTTGGTTTTTTTTTTTTGTTTTTTTTTTTTGTCCACAACAGTTATTACTATGTCATTATTGTCTATACCCACAAAGTTGCTTAAAACCAGCTACTGTGTTGTTATGTTTAGGAGGCACAGACAGGAATGGGAATCCACATGTATAATTCGGCTTCTTTTTTTTTAACCTTTTATTGAAGTAGCACTGCATTGTAGCATTATATAATTTTCAAGTGTGCACCATTTTAAATCTATGTATCTATATATATCTACTATGTTAAGTTCACCGCTATAAGTTCAGTTCTACCGTTCACTATACAATTAACCCCTTTAACTTGATTTACTCCACTTCCCTTCTAGTAACCCCTAATTTGGTCTGATGCTCTAAAATTTTATTTTACTGCTCAACATTCTATTCATTTTACTAATACATATTTTAAATTTTTTATTGAGATAGCATTGGTTTACATACTCATTTGTCATTTGTATTTGGGAGCTGTGGAGTCCCCCCTTCAGGTGTTGTTTTACTTACTTCATTTTTTTTTTCTTTATGTACTACCTATGAATGAAGTCATGCAGTGTTCGTTGTTCTCCATCTGACTTCTTTCACTTAGTGTAACACCTTCTATGTCCACCTATATTGTTGTGAATGACAGGGTTTGATCTTTTTTGTATAGCTGAGTAACATTCCATGTGTCTAAACCACATGTTCTTTATCCACTCATCTCTCAGTGAGAACATAAGTTGTTTCCAACTCTTAGTTATTGTTAAGTAATGCTTCATTGAGCATGGGGGTGCGTATATCTCTTCAAATTCATTGTCATATTCTCTGGGAAAATGCCCAGAAGTGGGACAACTGGATTGTATGTATCATCTATCTTTAAAATTTTTAGTAATCAGAGTTCATATCTTTAAATCATATCATGCCCTTAAGGCTTTAGGTCTATCTGTAAGAAGCTGTCATGGGGCAAGACATGGGTTCTCTCATGGGGCCTTCTGACTTCCATCTTTGTCCTGTCTAGGGGCTCACAAAACCCCTTTTCTTGCTGTCCTCAAAGATAGCTGCCTTTCTCTCTCCTCCCTAGGAATACCTAACATTCTACTTTGTATGGCTCGGTTTATACAATGAATGGAAAGAAACCTTTCTGTCATGTCTTATTTAGTCCAGCTAAATTCCTCAACCTAAGGAATACAAATACTTTGGCTATTTGCTTGTAACAGGTAGAGGAAAAACTACAGCCAAAAAAAAAAAAAAAACCACACAAAAA
>PVIJ01017887.1:0-10876 GCA_004024925.1 Scalopus aquaticus | reverse complement strand
CAATTCACCCGTGATCCATCTCCGTGGTCCCTTGTGTTCTTTTCTACTCCATTTTATGCCCTTATTCCCCCTCCCCCCCCCCGAGTGTCTTTCCCCTATTTAGTTTCCCTATAGCTCTGTTATAAGTGAAACCCATTCAATATTTTTCTCTTTCTTTCTGGCTTATTTCGCTGAGTATGATCCCCTCTAATTCCACCCATGTTGCTGCAAATTGCATGTGTTTCTCTTCTGTGAATGCTGAGTAGTATTCCATTGTGTATATGTACCACATCTTCTTGATCCAATCATATATTTTTGGACATCTGGGTTGCTTCCATACCTTTGCTATTGTAAATAGTGTGTAAAGGACTTACACAAAGAAAACTATAAAACACTGTTGAAAGAAATAAGACACAAGAAAATGGAAAGGCATCCCCTGCTCATGGATTGGAAGGATTAACATTATCAAAATGGCCATACTACCAAAAGCAATTTACAGATTCAACACTATTTCAATAAAAATCTCAATGACATTCTTCAAAGAAATAGATTGAATACTGATGAAATTCATATGGAACCACAAAAACCCCACATAGCTAAAGCCTTCTTGACTAAAAAGAAAGAAAATGGAGGAATTTCACTCCCTGATTTAACTATACTACAAAGCCGTAATAATTAAAACAGCATGGTACTGGAACAAAAACAGACACAAAGACCAATGGAACCGAACAGAATACCCAGAATTAAAGCCGCATATCTATGAACAACTAATCTTTGACAAAGGAGCAAAGAAAATGCAGTGGAACAAGGACAGTCTATTCAATAAATGGTGCTGGGAAAACTGGACAGCCACATGTAAAAACATGAAGCTAGACTACTACTGCACACCCTGTACAATAGCCAACTCAAAATGTTAACTTTTATCTTAAGGAAGGACACATAGTTGGGGTTCCACACACCTCTGTCTTCAACCCTCATCTTGCAGAAAAATGAACAGATACATGTACATTTCTCCTCTTGCCTTACCACTTACTTCCATGAGTCTGGAGTTACTAGCATCCTTCTGTTCTAAGCAAGACAACAAGCCCTGCTGGCTGCTCTTACCTGGCTCCTTTCCAAAGCAAGACCCTTAATGAGATCACTCAGGGCACATGGAAGCCCTAATGCCAGGTGGAAAGCCAGCCCAGGAGGAATGGAAACAGAGCAGGAGAATGTTGATAGGGAAAGGAGACCAAGCTAAAGAAGGGTCCAGAGTAGAAAACTAATGGAAAGATGTGCCTCTGAACAGGGTTAGAGACCCACTTGGTCTAAGGAAGAGAGAAACAGAGCCAATCCCTGGGATACATGGTCAGTGAGCGATGTGTGAACTGGATTCACTGGTGGTGTTGGCAGAAATGAATTCTTCAAACCCTGAAATCCTGAAAGTCTGACAAGGTTTATGAAAAGTTAATTAATATTCACCACTTTTTAGCTCTAAAAATCAAACTGCACGTGTGAAGTAAAGGTTTGTAACTGAGAGTGAATCTAGGAGGCACCCCAGCAAACATTTCCTTCAGATGGCCCTTCTCAGGACGTGTGTGTCACAGGTGGTGATTTTGTAAAGAATTCTTGTTTCCCTGTTATAAGTGAAACCATTCGATATTTTTCTCTCTCTTTCTGGCTTATTTCACTGAGTATGATCCCCTCTAACGCCATCCACGTTGCTGCAAATTGCATGTGTTTATCTTCTTTGAATGCTGAATAGTATTCCATTGTGTATAAAGGGGGAATACAAAATGTAAAAGATACAAATAATAATAAAAATATATATATTAAAACAAAAAGAATTCTTGTTTCCCTCACTTAGCACCCTACCATCTATGGGGCCCAGGGCAAGAGAATAAATGGAGGTTTACAGCCAATAGCTCTAAATGTTTCATCATTATAAATCAGTCTAACAAACTATTAAATAAATCTGTCTTAACTTTAGCAAATAATCTTGATTACACAAATAAAAAATATGTGTAAAATCTTTCTCATATGACTGAGTTTGTGAAATATCAAAAGCAAC
The DNA here is from genome assembly GCA_004024925.1 of Scalopus aquaticus. NCBI lineage: Eukaryota > Metazoa > Chordata > Mammalia > Eulipotyphla > Talpidae > Scalopus > Scalopus aquaticus. The sequence continues at coordinate 8,847 of PVIJ01017887.1, read as the reverse complement.
TGAATTTAATTATTATTGAACACATTTCTAGGTGTTCTGCTATTAAGGTGGTGACATATGAATAACTAATAAATACACAATTCTCAAATGATCATATATTACAAAATGTATTTTTCTGGCTTTCATTCCAGCAAAATTATTAGCTATATTGTTTTAGTGATAATTTTCATTTATTTAATTTTCTATTGATGTTAATCATCTAAAGGATTAAAATAGAATATAATGTATTCAATCCGTGTGCATTTTGATATATTTCATCAGAATGCAAATTAAATATAAAAAATTGAATGGAAATCATATTCAAATATGTTCAGTTATTTTTTCTTAACAAGAAGTATTTGTTGAAAATTATTTCAAAACATTAATTATAAATTGTAATGTAAAATAATTTTTTAAAATGAAAATCTCAATGTTTTCTTTCAATTTAATTATCTTGTTTATATTTATAAAAGTAATACTCCTTGCAATGCCAAACTTCAAGACCTACTTGCCATTGTAAAGCATTAGTGGCACAGTCGTGCATGATGTAGCTAGAGGACACCACATATATGCATGGTTAGGAATAAGATGGATATTTAATATTGCAAAATATTCCTTACCTACATGTAATTGCTTGGACTATCATGTTAATTTTCTTAGATCTCCAGAACTGTGCATAGGTATCAGGAAAAAAAAAAGACATTCAGCACTCCTAGTCAATGATATTCCTTTATGCAAGAATCTGAGCATCCTCATAATCTAAGAGAAGAATTTGTAGGAATTAATTTCTTTATATTTTTCCTTAAGCTCTTCTACCTCCCAAAACTTCACCTCCTTTCACAGCAACTACTCACATATCTTTAGAGTATTTGAAAGCTACCCCCTTTTTTTTTTAAAGATTTATTTATTTATACTGTTTGCATGTAAGAATCCCTTCCCAAGACCTGAGCAAGCTAACAGTTTTAGCAACAAAAGCATATGATGACACTTCTAGACCATGCTGCACTGGTGCAGAGGGCCCAAGTGTTCTTTAATAAATGTATTTACTTAGTATTTTTATATGTAAGGACTCTGAAATGAGGTTCCTATGACTGGGCCCTTCTTGTTCAAATCATGCATCATGTATCATCCATTTTGAAAAACAAACCTCTCAACACTTATACATATCACATTAATTTGGGGTCTGCAAATAGTCTTTTTGAGTTATAAATGGCAGAATAAACATCAAAACATATATTTCTCTTTCTCTTGAACACTGTCTCAGAAAGGTACATGATTCACAGAGGGCAAGGTGGTTATTAATGGCAAGGCTGGCATTTATGCTCAAGGTCAGATATTTGTAGATGTTATTTTATCTCTTTGTTAAAAATTTGGTAGAATCCTAATTCAGTACGTGGTACCTGGACAGAGTTTCTGAAAGTCATAGAGGCTGTCAACAGCAAAATCGTTCATTTTGGCAGATTTTCAAATGGTCTATCTCTTCTCCTTTCCCATGAATCCCCTGTGGCAGTTCAGTCACCTTGAGGATCATCTTATCTGACATTACTGACAGAATGTTGTGACTGATGAGATTCAGGTCGGGATATTACTGAGTTGAATTACAGTAATCCCCAAGGAGGGAGAAGGCATTCAGCAATCAAAAAGACATAGGATCCTAGCATTCTTCTAGTCTTTTCATGCAGTACATACCATGCTCAGTAAAGAAGCAAGTCTTGGCCCTAGTGTCCATGGTTCAAACCCCTGGACATCCTCAGGACCAGCTACAGATGAGTCATGGCTGCAAACTTCATGTCTTCAAGGACTACAGTCTCTCCTTATTTTCCAGAAGATGCTCAGTCTGCTTCTGCATGTCATGGTTCAGAGAGCCGCTACAACCTGCTCTGAGGGAAATACATACGCTTTAAAAAATGATACTCCAGACCTCTCCTCTAAGAATAATGTCATGCTATTGAAAATTATGGCCTGGCCTCCCTGGTGGTGCAACGGGTTAGGTCTCAGCCTATGAAGCTATCGGCAGCCACTGCAGCACAAGGTCCATCCCCGGCCAGGGAACTTTCCACATGGTGCGGCAGACCTCTCCTGCCTCGCCCGCTGCTCCCTTCAGCAGTGTGTTTCTGTCGATCTGCCTGTTCTGCTCCCCACTCTGTCTCTGGTGAACCCTCTCACTGCCCCATGCCTCTGGCCTGTACCCAGCTTGTATGCATAAATAAGTTAATCTTTAAAAAAAAGAAAAGAAAATTATGGCCTGTTTAACATAGCCCCCCACCACCCCACTCCACAAAGACTATATTTTTGACACTTCTATTTTCTGCAGAAACTCAGTTCTGAAGTTGTGAGTATCACTCATTTTGAGGAATAAGTTCTTCAGAAGGCTCAGCTGTAAAAGTCCTGAAGCTTGACTGGGCCAGAAGTTTCACAATCTATAGGTCTGTGACTTACTTGCTAGGGAAACACAAGAAACATGAACCTCCTACACCCTCTCAACATACCTCCAGATATAAAAGTATGAAAATTCTTAGCCAACATGGAGAACTCGAAACTGAGACCCGTAAGCATTGAACCTTCAAGCTTTTCCTCTTCCTTTGAATGAATGAAATCTTTCAGATGGGTGGAACTTAATGAACCATTGCATTTTGAGTGTCAGTGAGGAGATAAACTAAAGGTGTTGGAGTTTGTGAAGAAGGAATTGAAGGAGCTTTGGGCAAAGCAGGAAATTTCACCTTGTATAGATGCCTTCTAGAGTTATGCATAAGAGTGTGGACTCTCAGTCAAAATTTCTAAAGCTAAATTCACCATTTTGTCATTAATAGCCATATAACCTGTATAAAGTATGTCAATTCACTATTCCCTGGCAGTGCAAATAGTCACAATTAATTGGAGATCATTTGTAGTGTCATTATCAGAATTAAATGAATCAATAGCTATGAAGCTCTCAGAATAGTGCTTAGCCTTATCAAATCCTCATAGTGTTACTACATCAGCATCATCAGCATCATCATTCATAATCATCATCAGCTATTAGAGCTAGATCATGGACAAGCCAGACTTTAGACCTAGTTCTCCATGTAGTATAATTAGCAATAAACATATTTCTTGGGCCTTAATTGACTCCTGGTCCTTAGAGAACTGATAGGCAGCGGTTGTATAGAAGATACACATCCATTCTTTGGGTCTCTAACTGTTGTAAAGATTTTGCTAGCTTGTAGAGTTCTCTGCATTTTAATTATCTAGCCCTGAAAGACATTAAGATGTAGGTTGAGTAAGAAGGTACTCTTGAAATGTTTTACAATCTGAGCTGAGTCTCAACCAAGGACTGTTTAAGATTGAGATCCAAAATGTGCTAAATTGGGCATCCTAATGGAGACTTCCTCTCCAGGACTCAATTCCAGACTTGGGTCAAGATTGCCAGCTCATAAGTGATAAACATCTGTACATCTGTAGCTCAGCTTCATGCTTCAGCATGGTTCACTTCACCCACCACACCCTGACCCCTGAATATGACACTGGGACTCAACTTTTTTCATAGGAACTAACATGGGTAGACCATACAGCCCTGTGTCTTTTACTGCAACACTGCTGTCCTTCTCTCAGGCAGAAGGAAAACAATATATAAACATAATGGATGTTTTTCTCTTTCTAGAGACTTTAAAACATACTTGACTATTTAAAGCTAAAAATAGTATATGAAGGGGTCATAGACTATGTAGACGTAAAATGCATATATAATAATAGCATAAAAGACAGGAAAGAGAAATTGACTTTTTCTGCTGTGATAACATGAAGGACTATGATATTTCAAGTTAGACTGTGACATGTATGTATTGTGAATTTTAGAACAGCCACTGAAAAAAAAATAAAGAGCCAATAAGCCAGTAGTGGAGATAAGATAAAATTATGGACAATGGTCAATTCCAAAGAAGTCAAGGAAATAGTAAATAATATGCAAGAAGGGGTTGGGTGAAAAATCAGAGAAATAGAACATTAATTAGTAAAATAACAGATTTATATTCAAACATGTCAATAACTGCATTAGCTGGAAGTAATTAAATAATCTCATTAAAATTCAGACATTATTAAATTGGATAAGACACAAGACCAAACTCCATGCTGCTTAGAAAAAAATCACTTCAAATATAATGACAGGTGGCCTCCCTGGTGGCCTAAGGGTTAAGTCTCAGTGCTACCACAACCGAAGGCCCACCTCGCCAGCCTGAGTTCAATTCCCGACCAGGGAGCTAACCCAATTGGTGCAGCAGACCTCTCCTGTTTTGTCCGCTGCACCCCTCATCACTGTATTTCAGTATTTCATCACTGTATTTCATCACTGTATTTCTGCCTGTTCTGTTCCCCAGTCTGTCTCTGGTGAATCTTTTCATCCCCCCATACCTCTGGCCTGCACCCCAGTTCTATGCAAAAATAAATAAATAAAATATTTTTTTAAAAATAAATAAATATAAGAACAAAGATCTGTTGAAATTCAAAGAATGACTAAAGACATGTCATGCGCACCGTAATAAAAAATGTGGTTGGAAAGAGCATGTACTGAGATTCAGGGTTTAGCCTTAGTTTGGGGCCTATTCAGTGATGAGTTTGGGAATGTCCCTTATCTTCTCTAAACAGCATTTTCTTCTATTTGTTTTAAAGGAGGATAAAGGTATATCATAGATTTGTGGGCAATTTCAGTGTGTTGCAAAAAGGCATATAATTCAGTTCCTTGCAGATACTAAGTGCCTAATATTAGTAGTTGTTGAATTACTGATTATTTCTGGGTTTGTTATAGAAACTCTAGATGAGAACCTCTGAAAAAAATTGCCAAAGAGTCATGGTGTCCAGGAAATTTTTGAGTCAGTCTGGACCATGGTGTCCTCATCTATCTACTTGCAAAGGACATTGGTATTTTGGTGGCAGCAAAACAACATTCTGTTTGCAAAACCAGTTAGGCATTCAGGATTACTGTGGAGCTTTTGGAAAAGATCAGTCAGCCTTATCTTTAAGTGGAGCTGGAACTACCTGTCATTCCCAACTTGACTGGAGGCTGGCTTCATTTAGTCCCCAAAGAGAAGAGATGAGCCCACTTGACAGGGAGATGGCTCAATAAGTGAAGGAAAAAAGGCAGGAAAGACACCTGGTAGCCACAGGGTGCCCCCACTGTCAGTGGGCGACCGAGAAGGGTGCATCCATTCTCCCGTTTCTGTTATGACATTATGTAAAGATAATGTAACACAGATGCTCAGGATAAATAATTCAGTGGGAAACAAGAGACATAAAAATCATGGGCACCGTTAACAGCAGCCAAGATATCTGCTGCCACAACTCCTGTGCACCCTTGTTCTGACAAAGTCTGCAGTTGAACTTTATATCCAGATGTGAATCCTTAATAGGAAAGGGAAAACATATAATTCCACAGGCTGTGAGCTTACCATGAGTTCAGCTGACACTGCTGCCTCAAGCACCTGTCTCCAAGTACTTTGCATTTTTCTTTCTTGGCAACAAACTGCCTTCTCTCCTGGTTCCCTTTCCATAATCTTCACCCAACAGCTCCTTAATTATTAGGTATCTGGTGTCTCATTACACAGTGGAATGTCAAATCCTTATTTTATTGAACTAGAATACTTGACAATCAGTAATATTTATTGAGCATTTGACACATGGCACTGTGCTAAATGCATGGTCTATTTTATCGTATTTAATCCTCACAAACATACCTGGAAGAAGATTTTATGATATTTCCCATAGGGGAACAAGAGGATACTAAGTTCAGAGAGGTTAAGTGATTTGCCCAAGGCTACATGGTAAGTAAGTGGTAGAATTAGAATTAAAACCCTGCAGTCTAGTTCTGGAGCCTCTTAGCCACTGCACATTCTCCTTAGGTTTTGCAGTGTTAGGAGCATTATTTCAGTGCAGGGTGATATTCAGAGTTTGGCTGTTCATACAACCCTGAGTGGCAAAGCTTGCAGCACGGGAACTAATAACATGGGCTTCAGCACCAGAATGTCCTGGTTTTTGTCCTTCTTCCTTGTGGTTTCCCCTGGGAAGGCTCTTAACCTCTTGGAACCTCATCCCCCATCAGCATAATAGAGATCACGAAAGTGTCCACCTCTTGAATCTGTGTGAGAATAAATGAAATTATTCACATAAAAAGGTCACAGGCCAGTGCCTGGATCAAATAAGTGCCCACAAATAGTAGTAATTAGTGAGCTACTGACAAATGCTGAGGCTTCCGTCAATTGTGTCTCATGGGGCAGAGCATCAAGCAGATATCACTCCATCTTTCCCTCTACTTTTGGGAATCAACTATATAGTTGTCCTGGAGAAGGTTAAATGAAATGATCATGTGATAAAAAGAGAAGGTATTTTCTGAACAATCATCAATAATTGTGATATTTTAAATAAAAAATATTTCTGTTTTTTTAAGGGACAGGAGAGATTATCAGTTCACGACACATCTCCACAGGTGGCAGATTTAAAGATTTATTTACTTTTGCATACAAGCCGGAGTACAGGCCAAGGTGTGGGGCAGTGAGAAAGCTCACCAGAGACAGAGTGGGGAGCAGAACAGACAGATTCACTGAAATACACTGCTGTGGGCGAGACAGGAGAGATCTGCTGTGCCATGTGGGAATCTCCCTGGCTGGGCATCGAACTGGAGTCGTATCCACCGACAGCTCCACAGCGGGGTGCTTAACCCACTGCACCACCAGGGAGGCCCAGGCAGATAAAATCTTGACATAAATAGCATTGAAGCAAACATGAGCTCCACACTTCTTGGGAAAATCAGACTTAACACACTGAGGGTCTATTGAGGCAGTGGTCCCAGACATTACCCACTCAGACCTTGTGGAAAGGAAACAGAATTGAGATGCCCAAGTTTGGAAAAGGAGCTGATGTGCAGGCGACCACAGGCCTTTTCAGTATCTCTGGGCTTGATTGGTTGACAACACTGAACTATGTTTGTAGTGGACACATACAGGGAAAGAACAGACTCACTCGCCACAGTACAAGTGTATCAACCGAGATGCAATTTATGAAATTGCACCTGAAATCAAATCCAGATACTACCTTTTTATGGGTAAAATTATAAAGCAGATCAAAAAGAGCAGAAAATCAATCAGTTTTCATAACCAAGACCTCAGGTTGAGAAGGAAACAAAAAACCTCTTAATATTTCAAACAATAACAATCATTTCTGCTACAAGGCACATCCCACAAATATTTGTTTTTGTTAATCAAGTGATGACACCACAAACGATCAAACTTTTTTCTCTTTTCCATTTGACCCCTGCATCGATCTTATTTGACAGAAGCCCCCCTCCCATACAGATTTTATAAATGATGACACAGTGTAATTTAAAACAAGGCTTAATATTTCCTGTTCTTTCATGACACAACATATTTTGTGAAAAAAATTTATCCTTTTGTTCCAGAAGAGGAAGCTGAGGTTCAGAGGCACTAATTAACCCTCTTCAGTGACTCATTTAATAAAATGGGAGAGAAACCGTCTAGTCCACATCTGCCTCTCCTCAAAATCCATTTTGGTAGTGGATTCATTAAGCTGTTTTTCTTAGAGATGATCCAATCAACTTACTCACTCTTGGAAGAAATTCTGAGAGGTAAAAGAGTCTGTTCACCATTGCAAAGTACATTTTTACAGAAGCAGCCAGGACAAGAACAACATCTCCTGATTCTCAGATCATTGTTTTTTCCTGATTCTTGAAAGTTGCATGTTTTTTTTCTTCTCAAAGTTTACAAATCTTTTCACAGTGGCACAGATGTCAAATACCATTTCTGGTTTTTTTCCTTGCCAAGTAAATCTGTAGTATGCAGTGGTCATAGGGCACAGTGCTGGCTCTGGAGAGAAAGCAATATCTCCAGAGCACTTGGAGGCCATGGAGAATTCCCAGAGGGGAAAGACTGATGGAGTACCAGTTGCTTGTCTTGTCCTAAAATTCCCCAAGATCATTCAAGATGTCCCAGAGCAGACTTAAGAGCCCAAGACTGCTCTTGCATGTGCTGTTTCTCATGTACCAGATGCCATTCATTTTGGCATTGACATCTGGTGTTTTCAGGGTGCTTAGCAGTTGCTGATTGATAATGTGAACAGAATATACTGATCACATTCCCCCAACTCTTTAAAGGAAAAGGAGAAAATAGAAAATATTTTTCTTTCATAGAACTTAAATTTGTCCTTTGTCTGTCTTTCCCCTAAACTAATGACCATGCACCTAAGTAGTATGTGTGATTATCTACTTAATGCCTAACTCCATCACAAGCACATGAACTCCAGGAGGCAAGGGGAAGGTCTGTTTGTTTTCTACTGTGTTTCCAGGGTGGACTGCCAATTAATTAGGGAAAGAACAGTTTTACTTAAAAAGATAAAACCTCAGGGTCGCTGCAAGAAAATATAGCATCTTGGATAAATTTACTGAAGCACAAATGTAATAAATTTTAGGCTTCAATTATTGCTGACTTCTGTGGTACAGCTCAAATGTTTGTACTTGAAAGTGTGCTTCACACACATGAATGGAAACTGCTAGTGTGTAATTTGAAGAGTTAAATTCTTTCCACGTAAGAGGAGAGGAAAGGATGAATGGAAAAATTATAGAGTGGCAAACTATAAGTAAAACAATCTGAAAGGTCCGTTATCTGTAATAAGATAAGAACAACAGGTTTTTGTCTCTATTTGCAGATGATATGATAATATATATACAAAACCCTAAAAAATCCATAGAAAAACTACTCAAAATAATAGACCAGTTCAGTACAGTAGCAGGATACAAAATCAATGCACAAAAATCAATAGCCTTCCTATATGCAAACACCCAATCTGAAGAAGAAATTAAGAAATCCATCCCCTTCAAAATTGAAACCA
>PVIJ01017886.1:0-28020 GCA_004024925.1 Scalopus aquaticus | reverse complement strand
TATAGCTGTTTATAGTAGTCTCTGATTATTTTTTTTTTATTTTTGCTGTGTCCGTTGTGATTTCTCCCTTTTCATTTATGATCCTATTTATTTGTGTTTCCTCTCGTTTTTTCTTTGTAAGCCTGGCTAGTGGTTTGTCTATTTTGTTTATTTTTTCAAAGAACCAGCTTTTGGTTTTGTTAATCTTCTGGATTATATTTTGTTTCCATTTCATTTAGTTCTGCTTTGATTTTTATTATTTCCTTTCTTAAACTTTCTTTTGGGGTTTTTTGTTGTTCATTTTCTAGTTCTTTGATATGTGAGATTAAATTGTTTCTTTGGGTTGTTTCTTTTTTCTTGATGTGAGCTTGTAATGCTATATATTTTCCTCTTATTACTGCTTTTCCTGTGTCCCAGACGTTCTGGAAAGTTGTGTCCTCATTGTCATTCAGTTCCAGGTATTTTTTAATTTCTTCTTTGATCTCTTCGTTGATCCATTGGTTTTCCAGTAATGTGGGTTTCAGTCTCCATGAGGTAAGGAGGTTTATTTTTTCCTTTTTATGATTTATTTCCAGTTTGAATCCTTTATGATCAGAGAAGAAGGCTGGTATGATTTTGATCTTAGTGTATCTGTTGAGGTTTGTTTTGTGGCCTAATATGTGATCGATCCTGGAGTATGTTCCATGCACACTTGAGAAAAATGTGTATTCAATTTTTCGGGGGTGAAGTGATCGATAGATATCTGTTAATCCCATGTGGTCTAGATCCTTATTTAGAGCTTTAATGTCCTTGGTTACTTTCTGTCTTCTTGATCTGTCTAATAGAGAAAGTGGGGTGTTGAGATCTCCTACTCTGTATGTATTTTCTTTAATGTCTGTTTTCAGGGATGATAATAATTGTCTGATATATTTTGGTGCTCCTTCATTTGGGGAGTATATGTTGATGATTGTTATATCCTCCTGTTTTATTGTCCCCTTTATCATGATGTAGTGGCCAGCTTTGTCTTTTTTTACCTTCTTAAGTTTGAAGTCTATTTTATCTGATGTAAGTATAGCTGTTCCTGCCTTCTTTCTTGGTCCATTTGCTTGTAGGATTGTTTTCCATCCTTTAACTATTGATCTCTGATTATCTTTTTCAATTAAATGTGTTTCTTGTAGACAGCAGAAGGTTGGGTTCTGTTTTTTGATCCATCTTGCTATGATGTGTCTTTTTATTGGTGTATTTAGTCCATTTACATTTAGAGTTAATATTGATATACTGTCATCCATATATTTTGTTTGTTTGTTTGTTTACTCTTTTGTGGTTCTACTTCTTATCTTATTGTGTGTTTCCCGGTCTTTCTTCTGTTGGTTTTGTCTTCATGACTTCTTCTAGTATTCTTTGGAGTGGGGGTTTGGTAGTGATGAATTTCTGTAGTTTCTGTTTGTCAAAAAAAGTCCACGTTTTTTCTTCATAGAGGAATGAGAGCTTTGCAGGGTAGAATATTTTTGGTTGACATTTGTTGGCATGTAGTGTGTTATATATGTCCCTCCAATCTCTTCTTGCCTGTAGTGTTTCTTCAGAGAAATCTGATGTCAGCCTGATTGGCTTTCTTTTATAGGTTATTTATTTCTTTGCCCTCATCATTTTCAATATATTTTCCTTGTCTTGAATTCTTGATAGTTTTACTATCATATGTCTTGCCGTTTTTTTCTTTTGTTGTAATAATATGGAGATTGTCTGGCTTCCTGTATGTCAATTTTTGTTTCCTTTTTCATGTTTGGGAAGTTCTCTTCAATTATCTCCTTGAGAAGTTTCTCTGTTCCTTTGTATCTCTCTTCTCCTTCTGGGATTCCTATGATTCTGATGTTTCCTTTTTTCATGGTGTCAGATAGTTCTCGAAGCTTTTCCTCATTCTTTTTCCTTTGTTTTTCTCTTTCTTTTTCTGCCTTGATTCTGCTAGTATCATTATCTTCCAGAGTGCTTATTCTTCCCTGCATATCTTTTAATTCACTTTTCTGGCTTTCCCTGGATTTTTTAAGCTCCTCTACTAATGTTTTTAAACTTCCATTTCCTTCAATTTCTTCTTTATGGATTCGTTCTCATTCTTCAGTTCTTTTTAATTTCCAGTTCCTTCAATTTCTTCTTTATGGATTCATTCTCGTTCCTCAGTCTTTGTTTATATTCCTCAGTTCTTTGTTCTTTTCATTTAATTCTGTCAATTTTTTTGTGATGGCTATTTTGAAGTCTTTATCTGTTAGGTGGATGTAATCTCCTATGTCCATATTAATGAGTTCTGGAGATGGATTTTCTTTTTGTGGTGTACTGTTTTGAGGGTCATTTGTGACTTTTTTCTTTCCCATTGTTGGTTTTCTGCTTTGCTCTGTTCGTAGTTTTCCACTGGTGCTGACGGGCATGACTCCTGGTTTTACTTGCTCAGGAGTGTTTGTGGTTCCCTAGTGTTTGAGTTGCCTTGGCTGTGCCTAGATAGCTTCTGGATTTTCTTATTTTTATTTGTTGAATTTTTGTCTTTCTCATGGCGTGTCTCCAGTGTGATTCCGGTTCCGAGTTTAATTAGGGAAGATGAAGGGTTGGTTTGTAGTAAAAAAGAAAGAAAAGAGAAAAGAGAGAGAGGGGGAAAAAAAAAACAGGGAGGGGAAAAAAAGGGGAATGGACATGAAGAAAAGTAGGAATGAAGGACCAAGAGAAAAAGGTAGGTTAAAAGTAAAAAAAAAAGGATAATAATAATAAAATAATAAAAAATAAAAATAATAATAATAAAGAAAATAAAGTATTGGGGAAATGTGAATTTGGAGTTCTGTAGTCTTTTTGTTCTTAGGTTCTGGGGTTTATGGTTGGGTCCCCTGCTGGGGTTCAGCCCCCCCCCCGCCTTTCCAGTGACATATGTTGTTGTCTTGTTGTTGCCTTTGTCATTAGTCCTTGCTGGGAGTCTTTCTATTCTTTCTCCCCTCTCCCCCCTTTCCTCAGATGTTTGCCTGGGGCTATTCTTGCCCCTGGGGTTATGTCTGGTGGGGAGGGGTTGGGAGCTCCTGGTCTTAGTTTCTTTTCTGCAGCTTGGGGCCTGCTACTCCACGAAGGGGTGAAGGGGTGGAGGTTGTGGGTGGCTGTAGATCAGCATTTCACCTCACCTAGTTTCTAGGGTGCCAATGTGCAGCCGCCTTGAAGTTGGGGGGGTGACAAGTGCTGGGCCGTGTTCACCACCTGCTGTGGTCTTTTTTTGTTTGTTTGTTTGTTTGTTTGTTTGTTTGTTTTTTGCTGCCCTCTGGGTGCCAAGATGCTGACACTTTGCAGGGGAGTGTTTGGTGAGAGATAGTTTCAGCAGGAGATATTTTCAGCAACAGGTATGGGAGGGGTTTTGGGGATTGTCAGTCAATAGTCCTTAAATGCCATCCTTCCCCTCCCATCATTTGCATTCTAAAGCCCAGAATGTTTGAGGTGGTCTCTGCAGGAGGTTTTCCAGCCCAACCGGTTTTTCTGGCTAATCTATCACCTAGCAACCAGTGGGGGATGTTTCTTGCTCGGACTTTCTCCCCTTTGAGATGTTACCTAGCCCCAAGTGGGGGATGGGACACAGTGACCCTCCCGCTTTCCTGCTCCTCATGGCTGCCACGCAGGAAAGATTGGGGTTCGTGGGGTGGGGGAGTGGGGGTTGCGCTCCCAGTCGGCTGGCTGGAGCCCTCCGACCTCACCGCAGTTTCTGACCTTGTATTCAGTGGCTCTCAGGGGTAGCTGGTCTGCCCATCTCTCCTTTCTGCTGCTGCTACTTTGTGTTAAATCCGATGTCCCCTCTCTTCTCTTTACTCCGACTCTTCAGTTTATTTTTAAGTCCAAAGCACCCCCGGGATTGATTGTATTGCGTAGGGTATCCGGTTCTCTTCGAGACAGCTCTCAAAGTTAGTGATATTTTTCTCCATAAAACGGTTTTTTGTGGGAGAGCCTGATCCTAGCATCTGTTCTCCGCCATGTTTTGGGGGCGTGTCCCAATGTTAACATTTTTGAGCATGCTAACTATAACTTTTTCTTTTCAGTGACAATGCTTCCCTTTAAATTTGAACTTTACCTGGTAAAACAAATGGGACAAGTTTATTCCATTTCTCTCCCAGGAAGAAAGGGGGAAATGATGTGGACTCTTTCTGGAGCTCTCATGAGATTCCATAAAATGTACTTTGATTAACCAAATGAAAGACTACCCAATTTTTACTTTAATTTAGATTTCTGGGAAGCTTTTTCATAGATGTCAGAAAACAGCAGCACCCATATTTAATCTCTATGAAAATTTTGGCTCAACTCAGAAGTAGTATCATGCTGACAATCATACCATAACCTTTGGCTTGTACCTCATAACTGAAATCTTTTATCTTCTAATAAAAACTACATTTTTTTAAAACTCTCGTTATTTTGACACTTCAAAGTCATTAGGTATGCAACATTAACAACTCAGAGAAGAGATTAAATTTATACCCATTACTACCTTCTCAGAATGTTTTCAAACAATCATTCGGGGGGTGAGATCTCCCTGGTGGTGAAGCTGGTTAAGTCATGGCACTATGAAGCTATGCAGAGCCACTACCAAATGCAACTCTCAGCACACTTGGGCTTCCCTGCGGTGCCGGAGGCGCGGGTGCTCCCATATGCAGCCGGCCCTTCTGCCTGCAAAGGGAATGGGTGGGGTTGCTTAGACCCAGAAACAAAACGGGGGTGCGTGGGGGCCATAGACCCTGCTCCGGTTCCCAGTCTATGTAACCCAGCCTGCTAGGGTTCCACATCTATGTGGCCCATGGAACCCGTGGGTGTGGTCCATGCAGACGAAGTTACCCAGCTTTTCCTAATATTGAGGTTTAAACTAAGGAAAAAAAAAAACTGCTGAGTTACTTCGGACTTGTTACCAAGCTAGACAAGGTGCTTTTTCGTTGAGTAAAGACTTGTACATTGCTTATTGGACTTCTGAAAGTTTAGTTTCTTTTTAAAACTGATTAATATGTTAAGACCAGTTAAAGCAAAATCCAACTTTCTATAACTTTCTATAACCTGAATTCCAAACCTTATATTTCCTATACCATCTGAGGGAGAGGGAGAGGGAGAAGGAGAGGGAGTGGGGGGCGGAGAGGGAGATACTTTTTCTCTGAAGGCCAGAAGTTTAAAATGAAGGTGTTTGACAGGATCATGTTTTTCTGAAACCAATAGGGGAGACGGCTTTCTCACATCTGGTGGTCTTCTTCTCAGCTTTTGAGGTTTCTGGACTTGGGAATTCCTCATCCATTGACATTGGCATGACAAGATTCACAGCCATGTCTCATTACCAGAAGTAAACAGGAAAGTTTATTTAGAGACTGAATAACTTCAAACAGCCACGGAGAGGTTGGGCTGGGAGTGGGGGTGGTGCTGTGCAAAATACTATGAAAGAACAAGGAGGACGCAGGCTCTGGTCTTTCAGTGGGATTCAGGAACTGCTCACTTTCCAGGGTATTACTTACTAAATGGGTATAATTTACTAAAGAGAAGACTTGGTCTCTGCACTTTACTTAGCTAAACCATGGTGGGAGATGCAAAATAGATAAGAAAGGGGAACTTATAGGTTTTCCAGGGGCCATCAAGGATTTTGGAAAATGGAAAACAGAGCAATAGCCCAAAGTGCTATTGCTCCCATCTTGAGAGCTGCTCCCTTAACAGTGTATTTCAGTTAATCTTCCCTTTCTGTTCTCCACTCTTTTCTGGTGAATTCTTTCACCCCCCACGCCTCTGACCTACCCCACTATTCTCTTGCCCTATCTATCAAGGAGGAGCCTTCACACATCGGTGGTTGGGTGGAGGAGGAGTTTTCTCCCTCCTTCCCTTCCCTTCCCTCCCCTCCCCTCCCCTCCCCCTTCCCCTCCCCTCCCCTCCCCTCTCTTCCCGGGGAGATCCAGTCTCCCCGATCCGGTCCCAAATAGCACTCAGGATGGCAGCAAAAGCCTGGAGTTGAAGGCTCACTGTCACCCCACTTAGAGTGTGGCGATTTCATCTACCCAAGAGGACCTTCACATTTTTGCCTAAGGAGAAACTTGTATGGCAAGTTGGGAGCACAGAACTGGCATTCAACAGGTATGCCAGCAAACAGGTGGTATGAATTGCTTTTGAGCAGCTGGCTGAAAAGCTTTTGGGATCAATGCATTGTCACGTAAAAGAAAAAAACTTAGGCATGTTCAAAAATGTTAACAATGTGTTTCTAAATCTTTTAGAACACCTCCCACTTTCTCATATGTAAGCAAATCATCAGTTTTGAATGTTCTAAAATATTGTACACTTCAACAATCTTATAGCCACAAACATTGTTTTTGAAAAATAAATCGTTTCAAAAAAAGACCCCAACCGATTCCAATGGATGACACTCTGGACTGTACGAGTTTAAATTGAAAGTATACCCAGAAAAGTTCAATGAAGTTAAAGTTAAATTTAAGTGAAACCCTGAAGAGGAGAAGTTGCTTTGTTTGTAGTGGTCCACAGACCTCCACAGGAAGTGAGGCATCTTCCAATCACCACGCATGTGGCCAAGCGCATGGGCTGGGAGAAATGTCTGGGGAAGGAAAACCCGCACTAGTAAGAGAGACTGCTGGGCCGAGGGCAGGGGCATAGCACTGCCTTTTGCCCTCAGTGGGGTGGTGCAACCCGAAGGGAGTCAGAGGCCATGGGGTTGGGGTTGCTGGGAAACAGAGCTGAGTGGAGTGCCAAGCTCTTAGGCTTTCAACACTTCTTTTGGTTTGCTTTGTAATACCATTTTCTTTCAAAGAAAACCCTATAGTGTGAAATTATTAAGGACCTTTCAAATATCCATTCCCAGTGCCTGCCTGCTCCATCACCACCCCACCTTTTTTTGAATGAATGAATGAACTTTTTCTGTGTGTGTGTGTGTGTGTGTGTGTATGTATTACTCCCAGAAATCCTAGGGGGCTAATTCCCCGGAGGTTGGGAGAGATGGTGCCATGGCCCAAGGCCTTCCACTCTAAATCCCATTTTCAGTCTAAACTACCCCAAGCCCCAAGCCCAAGGGTGCATCCCAGCCCTTTCCAACCCAGCCCAACCCACTCCAGCACACCTCAGACAAGCACAGCACAGCCCACCCCACTTCACTGGAATACCACTCCCTGGAATAAACCAAACAAAGTTAATTTCATTGAGAGGAATGTTGTGAAAGGTTTTCAGTTTTCCTCTCAGCAGATGTTGTCTGTTGGTCAATTTATATATGTGTGTGTGTGTGTGTGTGTGTGTGTGTGTGTGTGTGTGTGTGTGTGTGTGTGTTTATGCTGTGGTTCACCAGACTGTACTAATCCAGAAAGATAACACTGGTCAACAAATTTTTACAAAAGTCAAGTTACTGAAATAAAATTAGTCATTTCCTAACAATTTGTATGTGCTCAACACCAATATGACAGTCAAATTCTAATTTTGGCTCTAGTTTCTTTTTTTTTTTGTAATCTGCAATAAATTGATGTTTACATCGCGAAATGCATGCCAATAGTAATAGGCCTATGGCAAATACCTGTAAAAAAACAAGTCATTACTTCTTAGATTTCTTTGCTTGTCTCTTATACAGCTGTTCAGGAATAGAATAGATGGAAGATGGTTTCCATTGTGCAAAAACACAGCCTTAAGACTCAGTTTTGAAGAGTCCAGAAATAGTCTCCATTCTTGTGGGTCTTTAGTGATCTCTAAGGCATTCATGAGGCCCTCACTATCAGAAAAAAATACCAGAGTACTTTCCTTTCTGAAGAAAGGTTCCAACTGCTGGTGGCGCTTTTGATAGACAGTAATTGTGACATCTTCTTCCAGAAGATTCCATCGCTGGAGTCTTGATCCTAGCAATTCTGCCTTGTTATTGGATAAGTCCAAATCATGAACCAGGTCATTTAGTTCTTCCTGTGTTAGTCTGTGTGGGGTTGATGATGCACCACAGTGAAAATCTGGATCACTGCATGCTGATGGAACAGGAGAAGAACAGGTCGGCTCACCCTTGTCCTCATCAGATGAATCAAGACAATATTCTGCTGGAGGTTCTGGAATAGGAAGTCCCTCACCATGTGGAACTGATCTCAGTGCAGACTGAATGTTTGGATAGACTATTATCAACTTCTTTTGCTTCGTTATTCTGCTGGAAAGAGGAGGAACCAAGCAGAAGTAACAGTCTTTTATGTAGTTGCTTGGCTCTCCCCACACCATGGGGGCTGCAAACGGCATTGATGTTCTTTTGCCATTTAGTCACTGCGAAAGCTGTGTTGTACATGGAGCACAGCATATATGTGGGGCCCAAGGCTTGTCTTGGTCACCACCCTTGCATCCCAAGTCAAGGTGATAAGTCTTCTTCACTTGAGAAGTGACACTTTTCCTCTGTTTGGCAAATGTCACTTCCCCACAAATAGAGTAGAAATTGTCCACACTATTATCGCACTTTCGAGGCATTACTGTTCTGTATTGTGCCTAAATGATAAAATAATAACAGTTCTATGGAACAGTAGCTTAAACTGTCTCTCACAAAGTCTGAAATATTTTCAGTGCTCAACCTTTCCAACAGGGCTTTATATAGTGCACTGCTGACGTCAGCTTACTTCAGCAGCACCTGGTAGTAGTATTGCATCGCATCAGAAAATGATGCAATCAACTCTGAATGATGTGTGCATGATGGTATTATTCAATGCAATGCAATATTACATCATTCTAGGCTGGTTTAAGATGTTGTTGCAGTCCTACTGGATAAATTTACATGGTGAAACATATAAAATGAATTATATGAAATATCTTCAAAACGAGTGCTAATAAAACATTTTCAGGATTATATTCATGTTCAGCACACCAAGAAGTAACTTGGTTAGGCCCTTTTTAAGTCAGTAATTATCTCAATGTTGACTAGTGTTATTTAATTTACTGATCAGTCTAATAATGGTCATTTGACACATATCGAAAAGGCGTTTTACCCTTTCCATCCACTTAAAGTTGTGTTTAATATTTTTGGAGAAACTCTTTTCACTGGTCCTGGAGCCTCCTTTGTGCAGAATTTAGTAGACGTTTACCTCAAAGGAAAACAAAGCACAACTCTGGCACTTCAAAGCCCTGCAAGCAAATTTATTGGAGTCCTTGTTAAACATATTGCTTCTTATTTTCCTTACTAAATCAACTGTGTTTTGAGTAAAAATGAATCCAATAACACAGAATACAAAAATCATTTCTATAAGCAGGTCATCATATACTATGTAATCTCTTCCCTGCCACTGACTTAGAAATATCTGCCAGGAAGAGGTGTAAACCCATGTTTCTTCAGCTAAATAAACTATAATGGAATTACACTGCAAGTAAAATCTTATCTCCTGACCCCTTATTCCCATGCTTTTTTATTTCAGCGGTCTCCTAATCCATTAATTCCTGTGCAGAACAGCAGCGGGTAGGAGTGCAGGGAGAGGGGTGGTGGATTTGATTTGGTCAAAACTTCAAAGGAAATAATTTTCTGAATATACCAAGTATTTATTCATAGAAGAACTGGTATATAGGCCAGAAGTGCAGCGGGTGAGTGGATTCAAGAGTGACAGAGTAGCGAGCAGAGCAGGCTGATTTACTGAAATACACTGCTAAACGGTGCAGCAGGGGAGACAGGAGAGGTCTGCTGTCCCACATGGGTTAGGGATCTCCTGGCTAATGATTGAACTCAGACCATCTCAGTGACAGCACTGAGTCTTAACCTCAATCAACTAGAAGGCCTTGTCTGCAAAACTCTTACACAATTTTTAAGTCACAGTCAAATGTTTCATCTTGTTTTTTTTTCTTTTCTTCTTTTTCTCTTTTTGTCACAAGAACTGGGTTGTTACTACAGGGAGTACACAATAATGTAAAAGATATAAATAATTTAAAAAGAAAAAAAAGAACTGGGTTGTTAGCCAGAGGTGTAGGGGTGAGAGGATTCCCCAGAGGCAGAGTGGGGAGTAGAACAGGTTGATTGGCTGAAATACACTGCTAAGGGTGTCAATGGTTGAGACAGCAGAGTCCTGCTGTGACTTATGTGAGTTTGCTCCCTGGCCAGGGGTCAAATTCAGGCCATGGTGGTGACAATTCTTAGTCTTAACCCCTAAAACCTTAGTCTACCAAGGAGGCCCCTTTCCCTCCTGTTCATATTTCCAAGACTGAGGTGGCTTGTCCCTTCAAAAGTGTCTGCAGAGTTCTAGCCCTGTCTGTGATAATCTCCTTCTTTTACTGGAATATCTGGGTCCATAAAATCACCACTCACTCAAGTGCTGATGTTATAAGAGCTCCAAGCACTGCACTGTTTTCAGGAACATACCTGTGAACAACTTTCCTGCCTCTCCCTCTTCAGCAAAAAATGTGGAGAGAGGAAATTGATATTGTCAGGTAATGAGTCCTGACCTCCCTATCACAATCAAAATCACTCAGTGACTCTGCTGCTAAGACCCCTACACACTTACACACCCCTGGAGACTCCACCAATGAGATCACACTAGGCCCCAGGGAGGCTCACACTCACCTGTGTGGACAGGTGGGCTGAGATCTGCTATATACTTATTTTTTATTTTTTTATATTTTATATTTTTTATTTATATCATTATGTCTTCCCTGTAAAATTCCCACCACCAATTCACCTGTGAACCATCACTGTAGACCCCTGTGCTCTTCTCTCCCCTGTTTGGATCCCTTTTCCTCCCCTTCCCTCATAGAATGTCTATGATTTATGGTTTCCTGTTAATTTTGCCTTGTTATTATTATTATTGTTGTTGTTGTTATTATCATTTATTTTCCTGACCCTTTATTTGTTTCCCCTATATTCTTCCTACAAGTGAAACCATTCAATATTTTTCTCTTTCCTTCTGGCTTATTTCACTTAGCACGATCCCTTCTAGTTCCATCCATGTTGCACTGAGAATGGCATGAGTTTATCTTTTTTGATTGCTGAATAGTATTCCATTGTGTACATATACCACATCTTCTTGATCCAGTCATATGCTTTTGGGCATTTGGGTTGTTACCATGTCTTACCTATTGTAAATAGTATTGCAATAAACATAGGGTTGCAGTATCTTTTTGAATTAATGTTTTTGTGTCCTTTGGGTAGATTCCTAGGAGTGGAATTGCTGGGTAATATGGTAGATATATTTTTAATAACATGAGGAACCTCCACAGAGCTTCCCATTCCCACCAGCAGTGTAGGAGTGTTCTTTTCTGTCCACACCCTCGCCAACATTTGTTGTCTGTTATTTTAATGTGTGCCATTCTCACTGGTGTAAGGTGTAACTCATTGTGGTTTTGATTTGCATTTCCCTTTTTATAAGTGATGTTGAACATTTATTCATATACCTGTTGGCCATTTGTCTTTCTTCTTTGGAGAAGTTACTTTTTAGCTTTTCTGCCCATATTTTGACTAGATTTTTACATTGCTTTTGTTGAGTGGTGTGAGCTCTTTGTAGATATTTGTGAACAGTCCCTTTTTATTAGATATAGAATAAAGGAAAGGAAATTAATCTTGTGAGATGATGAAAATCTCCAGAATTAAGTTTTTATTAAGATTTATGCCCAGTCTACTGCCATAAGGCATTCAAGGTGGCGGCCATTAGTCTAGGAGCATGTCCTCCCCAATCTGTCCTGGAGTGTCAGCAGCCTCCCCACTTACTAGGCATCTCATGTACAGGTGACTACAAAGGAGGCTAACACAGAAAACCTGGCATTAGTTCCCAAAGGGAAATGTGCATCTAAATGGAGAGTCAGATCTGATCTTGATCAGGTTAGGATGAGACTTCCCTGTGCCTGGAGTGGTCATCTTTTGGGGCTGGAGTTACTGCAGACATCTGAGTGCAAATGCCCTGATCCTTTTTCTTGTGTCTTTCTGCTGGATCACCCTGTGCTGGAGGCCCACAATGGACACAGATCAAATCACATGGACTTCCTGCTCCACAGGTCATGTGGTACCTGTCCTGAGCTCTAGTTCTGACCAGAGACCCTTGCCTGTGAGAGTGAAGTGGGGTGACCCTCTTCTGCTACCTCTTCTTCTCCCAAGGGGCTGTTCAAGAAGGTGGTTCCTCATGATTGCCTGGGGTCCTCCTGGAACAGGTGGAACAACCTAACCAACAATCATCTGTCACCCACTGTTCATATCACCATGAGCCACTTCACTCTGGTGGTTAAATGTGTAATCACCACCTGTTTTGGGGCCTGAATGTGACAGCCCATAACAGGGCCAGGGTGGTGGGGCACAGGATCAAGGTGGCCTTGGTATGCTGTGACATCCCCAGTGGTGCACCCTTCTGGTGACTGGACTTGGTCCCAGCCTTGATCAGTCCCAGGGCTGAAGTTGGTGGCCTAAGTCCCAGCATGGTCCCCAGGCCTTTCTTTCCAGGGACAGGCCAAATGTCAATCCCATGGCCCCCAGTTGGGAAGCTCATTTCCTCCTTGGACTCATTGTCAAGTTGAACAAATATCTTCGTCCCTAAGACCCTTCCTCTTTGGGTAAGTGGGACCTTAAGTGGTCACTGAATTTCTGTCAAAGACAGGAAGAGCTATTTAATGGAGGAAGTGAACTGGGCAAACAAGAGTTCCAGTGTCCTCACCCCTCTTCCAACACATGCCCCCCACACCTCATAAACTCACTGCTCATTCTCTTCCCTTCCCCAGGAGTGCAAAGCCCTCAGGAATTATTGTTCAACACATGCTGTCATTTCTGCTCTGCAGAGCCTTTCTATGTACAGGTTGCAGAAGACATGGAGGGAAGTTTCCAGGTGGGTAGCC
Source organism: Scalopus aquaticus (assembly GCA_004024925.1). Lineage (NCBI taxonomy): Eukaryota > Metazoa > Chordata > Mammalia > Eulipotyphla > Talpidae > Scalopus > Scalopus aquaticus. The sequence goes on along the minus strand of PVIJ01017886.1, from coordinate 15,288 downwards.
CCACTCTGGAGGAGGTCCAGCAGGATAAGGTCTTCACAGATGTCCGCCATTGCACCTTCAGTGACCTGGGACCTACAGATTCCCTGGGGACAGAGGCTGGGATGGAGTCCAAGGTTTCTAACTCTCCCCCAATAGTTCTGTTTCCCAAGTCAGTATGCTGAAATGTCAAGCTACGGGGCAAAGGTGAACTGAAGATTGTCCAGTCTTGTGTTATAGCCACATAAATCTACACCTAGTGGAACCTCATCTGTCCCACACAGAGCAGTTCAACGGAACTAGGAAAGGGAGCCCCGAAGGAGCCACATGGGTGGCCCCTCCCCAACCCCCTGGAGACCTTAGTGCCCGGAGGAATCCAGGGAGAAACCTCCAAGGGCAGGCAGAGGGGAGTGTGCAGGCAGAAAGCCCTAGTTGTGACTTAATTTGTGGGCATCGGGTTGCTTTGTGAGGGGACGTTCAACTGCAGGTTGAGCAGTTCTCTGCTGCTTCCCTGAGGTCCCAGGGGTGAGAGGTGAGCCGTAGTGGAGAAATGTTTTGCAGAATGTGTGGAATCAAGGGCACATCCTTGACCCTGGCAAGAGACACCTTCCAAGCTTGCCACCATAAGCTTGAAGTCCTGAAAGAGAGAGCAGAGGAAGGTGAGTGACCAGAGCTCCAGGGACAAATGGGAGGTGGCTCTTTCTAGGTAAAGGTCCCCAGATTTAGGCTAGCGGGACCTTTTGTCTCCTACCCTGCCTCCTGCTGCCTCAGTGCCTGAAACTCTCCATGGAGACCCTGGGCCAGCAAGAGCAGGATGGTGTGGGGGCAGGAAGGACCCAGGATCCAATCCTCAGGGGTTCCCATTAGAAGAGCCTGTGGGGGGCGGGGTGAGTAGGAGGTGTCTGGTGAGTGCAAGAGGGAAACTGTGGGGAAGCTACTGAGGGTCTCAAGATGTTCCAATTGGATTCCCTGGGGGGCAGGGTAGGAAGATGAGGGAGAGGACTTCCCAGGGGAGTGTCCCTGTGGACACGTGAGATCAGGGTCTCAACCTATCATCGCCCCAATGGTCCAGGGTGCCACCCCCTTCCTCGGAACCATCCTCACTGAGCTGGTGATGCTGACACCATAACGGAGGTGTATCTGGAGTTGGGTGAGCATCCCCACTGGGTTGGCCAGGATTGAGGTTGGGGAGGAGAGGGGCCCATGGTGATTGCTGAGGTTTCAACAGTTTGTAAATCTCCTCCTAGGAAAGTGTCACGACACCCAGTAAGTGGGTGCATGTCCCTATTAGGGAGGTGTGAACAGAGGTTCCACCTGAGACACCACCCAGTTCCCGGTCTGGTGGTGAAGCAGATACGCCTGTCTACAGAGTCCATGAGTTGCCCTTTGGGCCAATCTCAGACTCTCCCTTCAGAAGAGCTCATGGGAGTGAAATTTGACCCTGCCAAGTCAAGAAGCACAAAAATGGACAAGTAGCCCCCTCCTGCCTGAGGACTTGGCTCCAACCTGTCAACAGAGATGGTTCAGCCCAAGTCCCAGAGTCTCAGCTCCAGAGCCATGTTCAGGTGCAGAGTGCTGGTCTAGATCCACACCTTGTACTGCGTGTTTGGGGTGGGGAGCTTCTGGGACCTTCTGGTAGCGAAATATTAGGTGAGGAACATAGCATGCTAGAAAAGGCTGGGGGCACACTTTATGATGCATTTCTGCTGTCTGCTTCCAGGGGAATGAGATCAACTACCAGAAAAAGAATAAACTGAGCAGGAGTGGCTCTCTGTACAGGGCAAGGGAGGGGCCCTATGATGCTCTTCACCTCAGTCAACCACCCTGCAGAACCATCCGTGCCTGCCTCCCCAGTGTTTTGGAGTATCCTACCAGAAGAATGGGGTCCCTTACAATTGGCCTGTGGCAGTTGGTTGGGGGAACCATGGAAAGCTTCTAGGAGGAGGTGTCTACTGTGGCCGGGATGATGCAATGCCCCCAGGAATGTTAAAGATTTGCTTTGTCAAGTGGCTCGTTCTCTTACAAAATTCTCCTGAGGAAATTTGGAGATCCTTTGGCTCAGCCAACTAAACACTTTGTGAACTGGTGAGCACCCTATCTAGCCAGTAGGATGTCACTCTGAGGAGTTACAGAAAACACAAGGTTTTTATGGGAAATCTATTAAAAAGAGCAGGATAATATGATATTAGCCAGAAAAGTAGAGGGAATTTCTATGGTGAATGGTGAAATTTCCTTTAGGGCAAGACAGCTGAGTCGTATTTATCAGAAGACCTCCTCGCTGACTGGATTTTAGACTGGTTGCTTTAAAACTGCATTCCCTGGAGGTGTTAAAACTCTGGGTAATGTAGTAGTTATATTGTGATTTTATGACAGGGAACTGAGAAGGGGTGACTCCATTTTGGGCCCACTGCCTGCTTTTGAAAAATATTCCATTGGCTCAGTAATTTAGTCTAACTCAGATAGGTTCAGAATTGAAAGTATTGAAGCCACTCCAGCTACCTCGCTGAAGTTCCCACTTTTTCAATCCCTTGTTTTATCTCCACAGGTCCTGATGATTTGCTTAATACTTAGGATATTCACTTCATGGCTTCAAGTTCACATATTTTGCATTGATTGGTTGTTCTATGGGAGTTTTCTGTGACATTTAAATAGATAGAGATAAATTTCTTGCTGGTCAGATACTGTGAAAATGCATCGAAAGCTTTGCAGGAAACACATTCCACCAGAACAAAAGCAATCAAACTAACAGGTCAAAGAAAGACCCTGCTGAAAAGAGCCAATAGTTGAAGCCAAGGGGCTTGCACAGTGAGTTCATGTAAGTGAGCTTCATTCTCTCCAGGGGCAGAAAGCTTTGTAGTGTTGGTCACAGCAGGGCATCTCTGTGGTCAGGTACCTGATAACACTGAGAATGCCTTTGGCCAAAGCGTCTTTGAATCTCTGCTGGGCTTTTAATGCCATAGCGATGAAGACTACAATGACTCCTTGAGTTAACAAGAGGAATGTGATCCTATTTTCACAAGTATTTCCCCCTGAGCTAAGTCAGATAAATTGTGAGCACATATGGGAAGACAATTTCCTAATGTGAATTAAAATGCGTCCTAAGTCCTTGCAAAGATGGAACTGTTGGTGAGATCTCTTAGTGCATGGGGGGATCATATCTAGATAACCATGGGAGTATGGGGGCAAATGCCTTAATATTCATATAGATAAGTATATCTAAATATGTCTAAATGGTGATGTCAGAGAGAGAATAAAAAGGCAGGGGCTGTTCTGCTATGGAGGAGGATCATCATCACAGATGACTACTAAAGTGAGTATGTGAGTGGTTCACTTGGCAAAGACTTTAGGAAGGTAAAAGGCAACTGAGAGACCAAGGACATCAACTGAATCATAAATACCACAATCTGAAGAAGAGACTTCTTTGCAGTGGCATGAGAGACATGTATGAGGGTGTTTATCTTTGTAGGAAGAGTTGGAGTGATAGAAAGACAGAAGGAGAGCACTGATCTCAAGTCAGCATTTGCGCCCTTGACCCACAAGCCATCCACCTCGATGTCAAGTGCTTCCCTTCCTAGTCAGTTTGATTTGTAGGACTCCAGTCTGTATACAGGCCCTTTCGACAGAAGGAGCCTTCATAAGCTGGGTGATGAGCATCCACTGTTCTTTGCCTTCGATTCTGGCCACAGTGTCAGTGTCAGGAACAACTGGTAAGTCCTCATCACATGGGGCTCAAGCGCTGTCTCTGCCTGAGGGTATGTCTGCTATACCCAGTCAGCAGACCTTAGACTGTGTCCTGCAGGAGCCTTTGAATTAGGATCCAGAAAAATTTTTAACTTCTTCATTATATACTTCAGCATAATTCACTAAAGTCTTACAGTAGCTAATCGACGAGAGCCTAAGACACATGGGTCCACAGAAGGTCCTATACTAGTGCACACTGGTCTTCCAGTAACTCTGTCTTGTGGACTAATTTCTGTGCCATGGAGAATTCTGCGAATGAAAGAGTCAACAGACAAAGGAGTGAAGTAGAAAAACATGAGTCCAAATATTTAGTAAATAGGAACTACAACAAGAGAAGCACCGATATTTTCAACTCCTGTAGACAGTCGTAGTCATGGGGGTGGAGTTTATCCTGATAATTTTGGTTAAGAACATCCGAATATAGGGGCCTCCCCGGTGGCGCAGCAGTTGAGCGCTGCGCTGTGGAGCTGTGGAGCTGTGGAGCTGTCGGCAGCGCCAACGTGAGTTCGACGCCCGGCCGGGGAGAATCCCACATGGTGCGGCGAGCTCTCCTGCCTCACCCGCTGCTCCCCTCAGCAGTGTACCTCTGATCTGCCTGTTCTGCTCCCCACTCTGTCTCTGGTGAACCCTCTCGCCGCCCCACGCCTCTGACCTGTACCCCAGCTTGTATGTATAAATAAAAAAATAAAATATTAAAAAAAAGAACATCCAAATATATAAAAAACGAATAATTCAAACACTAATATCAGTGTTTGATGCTTTCATAAAAGCATCCTTCTAAATCATAGGATGATTTCTGGGAAATTATGTCATCCTTTTCCAGGTTAAAATTCCTGAAGTGAAACTGTCTTGTAAAGAAGTAGGACAGGAGGAGAACCAGAGAGGGAGGATGTTACTTGTTATTTATAAAAATAATAAGCTCATGACTCACATAGTTTTATTATTCTTGAGATATTTCAGAGTATGTACCTCTTTTATATGTATCACCTTGAAAATTTCAGTCTACGACTTCCAGTGTTTAACAAAACATAACTTTAACAGAATAATTAAATCTAGAGTTGACCATTATAAAACAAAAAATATCAATACATATTTCCCCTCTAGAGAATGATAAACATTTCCTCTCTATATAATAAAATGTCCTCTGGAAGTTGAGACAGGCGGAGGTGAGGGAAGGTCAGCCCCCTACTCCTGGCCATCCTGGGGCCCCACGAAGGCTCCGAAATGTTTTTCTTCACGTTGTGTTCCTGATGACTGCAGCAAATCCCCAGCACAGAGGAAGAGGTCTCACATGCACTGCTGGTCACTGGTACTGGGTTAGTTGTTGGGGGCTTGGTCATTAAAAATACAAAATGAATTATATGTGGTGTATCCTGCCACATCATGGCCCACCCTGCCCTAATCACCCCCAAGGAACCCTGTTGTCAAAGCACTGTACTCAGTGCTCAGTCACCGCCCAGGACCCCACTTGTTCCAACAATCTGAGAGATCATTTATCATGACCTATTTCCTAAAGGAATAACCACATCCCAGAAAGCTGATTTGAATCACACCAGTCCCCAGGGTGCTCATTACTGCAGCAGGCACCCTAAAGTCAACTCTCTGCCTCCCCAAGAATACACTTAGTCCTAAACTTACTGAGTCACAAGGATTCATCCCCTGGCCTCCTGGACACTCACTCACTCCCAAGGTTGATGTTGTCCAGCCTTAGCCTTGAGAAGTCTGCTGATAAGGACAGGCTCCAGCTCATAGGACAGGGTGTGGCTACAGGACAAGGGGGCACTTATGAGCCTTCCAGAACCCTCACTGGGGTCTCTCCCAGTGACTGCCCAGCAACAGGAGTTAGAGACCCAATTAAGCATGTCCTGTGGTCTGGGTCCTTCTAAATGTGATGGACAAGACTTCCTGGACAGAAACCCCTGTCATTCCCAAACTCCAACCAATTCTCACCTCTTAATCTCCATGTCCCAGATCCAGGCACCAAACTCTTCCTCAGGCTTCAGGTCGTAGTGCTCTGTCACCTCCTGCAGCAACAGGATCTGCCTCATGATACTGTATTCCTGGGGCCCGAGGCAAGCAGACGTTTCAGACAGAGCCTGGGTGGGCCATGTTGCAGAGGCTTCTGGAAAGTGCAGAGAGGGCCATGGGACCATCCTGGGGCCTTGTACCCCCGGGAAAAGTGCTTCCCTCCAATTCCATCCAGGTCATTCCTGAAAACTGAGATGCCACCTTGATGCCACCTCCCTACCTGTAACTGCCAAATGAACAGATGTCACTTCTCTGATTCAAACTCTCCCAGCAGATGGAAGACATAGTTTGTGGACTCAGGCAGGGTTCTGCCTTGTGGGAGGGTGCCCAGGAACCCCAACCTCTACTCCTCCCCAGCTACACACCTCATTTCTTTTCTGGAGGTCGATGCTGCTCCACTAGAAGGAGAATAATGTGCATTAGAGAGAAACCGAGTCCTTACTAGTCCCCTATTCCCATCCCTTTTCCTGCTTTCCTAACTAACACCAGGTGCCTAGGTGGAACCCCCCCCCACACACACACAGAAACAGCACTGAACCTAAGGTAACTCTGTGCTTAAGAGAAGGGGCCACAGTATTCAAATCTCAGGGACATTTCAGCCCGACCTTCTCTGTGGACAGATGGGGGCTGGGGTTTCTTAGGAAACAGGCTGTGTGGCCACTTACTGACTCCTGACATAGAGGGGTCTGGCTTCATCTCCCACCATGTGCACAATCTGAGGGCGCGCTGAGTCCCTCTCAAACAAGAGTTCATGCAGCTTTCAGTCAGGCAGCTCTGCTGCTTCAGCAGCCTGGGGACCTGAGCACCATCAGAGAAGGCATCATATGTGGAACCTCCACTGATCCATCCCTGACATGGCTGTGGCCACCCAGCTCCTTGGGGCAGCTGTGAGGCCTCATGAGAGGGGTTTTGCCCGGGATGACAGCTCCAGAATCACAACACAGCACCCTCTTCTCACAACACAGATTCTTAGCCCACACCTTCCCCCAAGCTCACCCACCAGGTAAGACTCCATCACCATGTCCAGCTTTTCCAGGTCAGTGAGGAAAGTTCCAGGAAGGGGATGACAACCTGTGTCAGTGGAGAGGGGTCAGGTGAACTGCTGCTCTCAGGTGTCCCACAGGCCGTCCCCTGACAACACCTCAGGCTCAGCCTCCTCCATCACTGGGGACCACATGGAGCAGCACAGGACATTAAGCAGGCTCCCTCTTCCATCCCTGTCCTCACACTCCATGAACACTAGTCCTTCATAAGCTCCCTGAGGACCCACATTTTGCCAATCACAATACATGTGTTTGCAAACACATCCTGAACCTGCTCTTCCAGACCCTGGTCTTGGTCACATAATGGAGGACTTCTTCACTGTGGCAAAGGGGGCAGGCTGGAGTAGGAAAGCCCCCTCTCTTGATTGCAGGCCTCCAGTGGGGAGAGGGAAATATCTATCTGCTGCCTCATGGGTCCTTGCCCAAAAGACACACCCACCTCCTGCTTCACGCTCTTCTCAGCTCTGTCCTGGTTGGGAACATGGACGGCCCCTGCTGAAGGAGTCATGGCAGCATCATTGCAGACACTTCCCCTCAGGACAATGCCCCCGCGCCCATGTCCCAGGACCCTGGACATCTGACCCCACCCATGGCTACCTCTGATTCTCTGTCTCCAACATGTCTCCCCTCAGAATGTGCCTGAGGACATGGTGTCATATTGTCTCTAGACTCATCCTCACTCAGCTCTTCATGGAGCAAGGCAGAGAGCTCTGCACATGCCTCTGTGTTCACCAACACCACAGCCCGGGGTCATCCCTCAGGTCTTCATACCCACATGCAGAGAGGAGGAGGCAGAGGCACTGGTGGGCACTGTCGCTGCAGGGACTGTGTCCCAGGGGCCTTCATGCCTTCCCATGCATACCACCAACAGAGCCTTGCCCTCAGCTTGCTCTGTGTCTCTCCTGAGCTCCTTGGATAGAGGGTGTCCAGGGGGCCTGGTGTCCCAGCTCCAGCCTGCCTTGGTGCCACTGGATCCACGGCCACCCAGACTGGAACTGCCAAAGTCTTTACCTGTTCTCGCAATGATCAGGAACTTCCCCTGCAGATAAGTCTTTTCCATCCACTAGGCTACTGAGCTATTGAGGTGCCTCTTCCTACTAGTGGAAAGTGACATGGAGAGCTTCTGCTTTTGCAATAAGATGTGATGTCTGTCAGGAGGATCCACAGAGAGTCCATCAGCTTCCCAAGCCCATCTCATAAGTCATGGGGGGCATTGCCCATCAGTCACATTCAAGATCCTCACCTGGGTGCCCATGGATAGTGATACTCTAGGGGCACAGAGAGAGTTTTGAAAGCACGATTCTCTCCCTGTGCAGCCTTGTGTCAATTTGGATCTTACAAAATCCTGCAGACAGCCGTGTGCCCTTCCCATGAATGTGTGGGGGACATAGGGACATCAAGCACCTGGTTTTATGGGCATGGACTGGATGGTTCAAGGAAAAAAGAAACCCATACACACCATCTACCCCATAGCTTGGAAGAAGCTAAATGCTAAAGGATGGTCGCCAGAGACAATCTCATTCCAGTAGTGCAGCACCCCCTCCTGCATCAGCCTGGTCCAACCAAACTGTGCCATCACCAAGGCCCCTTGCCCACAAATTGCCCCCGCCTGCATGTAGACCTAAAAGATTTCTCTTTTAGGAGTTCTGGAATATGCCCAAGGAATATTAACTGAAAAACACACAGATGCATGCCCCACATCCTCCCCACTCCCCCGCCCCTCTCACCCCTGCACTAGTGCAGAGCCCCAGCTTCCACTCTACCTTGCTGACCTTTCTCCTGTTCATCATGTTGTCATCATGGAATAGAATCTGGAATTGCCAAGACGAATAGCTGAGGGGACAGCATAGAAGAAAGAGCTTATTCAGAATACTGTGTGCGCGGGGGTAAGGTGAATCCCTTCTTTAGGGAAACGACAGTCAAGCAGCCTGAAGGGGTAGGCTTACTGATTCCCTCTGATCACTGAGATCTCCATGTGGCTGGGAGGGTGCTTTCCTGCTGTCATTTGGGGCCTCTTCCCATTTTCTGTGATTGGATCTGGTCTGTTTTGACCAGTCTGGGATAAAGTGGGCACAGAAACAAATGCCAAAAATTGTATGAAACAAATGCCAAAAATTCTCTAATTTAGCTCACCCCAGTCCCAGATACTGATGTAAATAGGTTCCTGAGTCAGGATTGGCACCAGTGGCTACAAGAGCTTAGAGAGAGTGGCCTCGAGCCTGGTACCTGTCCCCAAGGTCTGCTGATTTCAAGGAATCCCCAGCTGACTGAGAGGACAAGGGCACACACATATGGCAGGTGCCTCACCCAGGTCCTCCTAGGGGGACAGGCCTCCTACCTGGAAACTTTCTTTCATGCTTTTTTCTACGCTGGACCCAGGTGCTCTGCAGAGCTGAAATGATGGCATGAAGGGAAGTTCATCAAGAACTGGCACTCTTGGGAAGGGAAGCACAGGAGCTCTGGGGTGGGAAGTGGAGCCCTGCTCATGCTGGAATCTTCCCTCTCAACTTGCACCTCCCTGCTGGGTGTGTCAGAAGCCCAGAGGCCCCTGGGAGGATGCCCTCACATTGAGCAGTAACACACATGGGGCAGGGGTGGAGGGAGGATTTGAGATAATTCAAGGAAGACTCAAGTGGGAAAAGTTAGTTCTGCCATGGGTCTGAGTATCAAGTTCAGAGACATTTAGGAGGAAGAGTCAGGATCACACAGGGTCTTGGGCTACAATCTTCAACCATGACTGAGGCAGAGAAGAAGGATAGTTGCCAGGAGAGGCCTCCCCTGGGCCTGCATAGCCACCTTGAGCCAGTGCTCCACCACCCTGGCCCTGACCTGAACTGTCATCAGTTCCCGAGGCAGGTGCTGATGACACAGTAACAACAAGTTTGAAGTGGCTGAGGTTGGCACAGATGGTGGTTGACAGGTGTTGTCTGTCTGCCTCAATCCTCCTGGACCATTTGGAGCCCAGGCTTTGGTGGGGAACCACCTTCTTGAACATCTCCTGGGGAGCAGAGAGAGTGTCACCTGGCCCTGCCACCCTCCAGCTCTGCATCCACAGTTCCCCACGTCCCAGGTGGCACCACCAGACAGATTTCAGAACAGCAATGTGAGGCTCTGTCCTGCACTGGAAGGGCCCTGGATTGTGATCTGTCCCGTCGGGCCACAAGTGCATCTTGACCCAGGACAGAGTACTGGTGATGATGAGATAAGATCATTCAGTTCTACCCCATCCACACTGACTCCAGGCTCCAGGAAGGGGCCCGACTCTGCTCTTATCAAGGGGCAACGTCCTCGCCTCTGGGACAGCAACACATTCACATGCACATTCACATGGAGATGCTAAACCAAGGAGTAGTTTCTTTTTCTCACGTGTTTGTTCCTAAGGCAGGTGCTGATGACGCAGGGAGCAGCAACAAGATTGAAGTAGATGAGTAGTTAAGCACACATCAGGGACTCCATTAGTGCTGAGGCTGCTGAGACTCCAGGGAAGGTGGGGGGAAACCTAGGCATGTGGCCGCACACCACACGGGCTGTGCTGCCACCAAACCTGTATCTGTTCTGCCACATTAATCTGTAAAATTCTGCAACACTGCTATTAGTGTCCATCTGCCCTGTCCTCAGGAAGACAGGAAAGTCTTGGGATTTAAGGAAGTGGCCCAGGTCACATGGTTGGTAATTGATGGAGTGGGAACAGAGCCCCAGTAGAAAGAAGTCCAGACCAAGAGGGCAACTGGGGCACCTGAAGGTAGAGAGTTGTCCTCTCAGCCCCACCCTGAGGCCCACGCTGTTCACCACATCCATTATCATCAGCTACTGGGCCACTAGCCTAGGACAAAAGGTTGTGGTGTCTCTTTTGAATGCAGCACAGGCCCTGTTAGTACCCAGGATGTTGGGGGCGCAAGAGGTATTTCTATAAGTGCAGGCTGGGACCGGGGGCTCCACTAGCTTCTCTGTTGTTCCTGCCTGCAGCTTCTCTACTGTACAAAACTCACCCAGTCACGTGGTTGTCTCATGTCCACCCTAGATGGACATGGAAGGGCATAGAGTCAGAGAATTCACCAAACACCACCTTGAGGTCAGGGTCAGAATATCAGACCACAAATATCCAAAAACCAGGGACATAGGGAAGCGGATGGACAATAAGGCGGAGTCCAGAAAGCTCTAGGCCATAGAAGTGATGAGAACTTCGACCTCCTTGGTGGCACAACGGGTTAAGTCTCAGTACTCTGAAGCTATCCACTGCAACATGAGTTCGATCCCTTGCCAGGGAACTTCCCACATGGTGCAGGAGACCTCTTCTTCCTAGCCTGCTGCTCCCCTCAGCAGTGTACTTCAGTGGATATACCTGTTCTGCTCCCCACTGTCTCTGGTGAATCCTCTAACCACCCCACACCTCTGGCCTACACCCCAGTTCTTGTATGCATAAATAAATAAATCTTTTAAAAAAGAAGTGATGAGAATTTTAATGTTTAAAAACCTATCTAGTTATCTCATGCAGCATCCAGTTCCATGACCCAAGCAGAACTCCTAAGCCTTAACCATCCTCACATTTGTTTGTGGATGGATTGAAAATATTGGCATTTTCATTTATTTTGACCATTGAGAGCAGTAACTCCCTGTGTTAATAATGTATTTACATCTTCATCCATTCCATCATCAACAAGAGTTCCCATCGTATACATCAAGAACAGGGACCAGAAGTGATGCGCTTCTCCTGCTCATGTAGGTCACTCCTGAGAACTGTCCAAGGGATGACCTTCCCTCTGGGACACTCATTCTGTTGGGGGGAAAAAAGGACATCTGCAACAAACTCCACAGGAAGGTTTATGGACCCCCACCTCACGCCAGAGAGATCCAAGACCCCTAGGGCTACGAATCCCAGAATTCCATCATCATCCAGAAGAGAGGATTACTGGAAACTGAGGGATGGAGTTAAGCAGACATGTTGGCTATATAACGAGGGCTTTTGACCTCGGGGGTCTCTTGCTTCTCGCCGGGCTACAGCGCGCCATTGGGGTTTCCAGCTCTTCGGATCTGGTAGGACGTATTTGGAGATTTATCTCTCTCCCTCAGTTTCTCTTTTGTCCCCGAGTTATTAATTTTTTTATTTCCCTTCCTTTTGTAAATAAACCCTTTTATTAACCTTTTTGTGAGTGTCTGCAATTGTTCTTATAAGTCCTTTTTAAGCGCACAGGTGAGAACCCACAGTCAGGCACCCCCTTGTAGATCGGGGTTGCCCTGTAATGGTTCCATGGAGGACATGGGGCAGTGGCCACATTTGATACGAAGTTCTAATTTCTGTGGGGTCCACCACCAGGAATTGAGGTCACTTGTCCAGTGATCCATTACCTGTTGGCTTCCTTCAATCTCACCTCCACAAAGTCTGGTCTATACTATTGACCTACTTCCCCCTGATAGATCCTCAATGTGCACACTGACCCAAAACATGTCATATCTCAGGTATCTGGGTAAATAACATTGGTCGTAAGATGAGGAGTCTCATCTGAATTCAGACCTCCTTTCCTTCGGTTCTGTGTCCTTGGAATGTCATTGTTTCACTCAGGCACCCCCAATCTCCCAGCCTGAGCAGTGGGGTCTGGCATAATACACCTCCTGGGGACATCATTTGCTCTGTGTGTGATATTATCTCAACAGCCTGGTCTTGCTGTAACATTTAATTCCCAGCTACTTCATTGTAATTTGTGTTCCTTGAGGGAGTTGAATTTAACGTTAATTCAGATATTGCCATTTGCTGACATAGAGTATAGAAATGTTTGCTATTCAGAGCCTCCATGGTGGGTCAACAGGTTAAGTCTCAGCACTATGAAGCTATCCAGAGCCACTGCAGCACGAGTTCAATCCCCAGCCAGGGAGCTTCCCACATGGTGCAGCATATCTCTCCTGTCTTGCTCTCAGCTCCCCTCAGCAGTGTATTTCAGTCAATATGCCAGTTTTTCTCCCCACTCTGTCTCTGGTGAATCCTATCACCTTCTCCCACACACCTCTGGACTGCACCCCAGCTTGTAGGCATAAATAAATAATTCTTTAGATAAGAAAAAAAATGTTTCCTATTCAAATGGGAATGAAACTCGGTGCTTATTCTGGACCCCTGATGAAGGCAGAATCTGCAGTGGCTCCCATGATCCCATCCACAGCATAGACATCCCTGGGTCACTACAGAGTGGTCAGTGCCTGGATACTGACCAACAGGACACAGCTAAATGGGGGGGGGGAATTCGTGGCTATGTGTTAACATCAAAGCATATCTCCTTCCATATGAACCCACCACCCTCCTTCCTTCGCTCCTTCTTTTCCTCATTATATGCCTTTCTCTTCTGCATATTCCCATATTCCTGAACAAGGGAGACAAACACAGATGTGTCGGAGGCCGGCTCCAACCGAGGTTGGGTTCCCGGGGATGGTGGGGAAAGCGTCGGTGGCGAGTTGCGTGGGGGGAAAGGGGGTGGGGAGTGAGAGACAGCACACAACAGAGAGTATGATCAGGCAATTCCACTTTATTTCTTGAGAACAGGGTTTTTTTCTATAAAGAAAAAACTACAGACAATGGCAGGGTGATTACAGATATTCAGATGCATAATCAATTACACACTTTGAGGAGAATAGAGGAACTTTGGAAAAATGTCTTGTTGTGATGTAAATACCAGCAAGGTACAGGACATAATCTTCAACCTTTGCGCTAGGCCTAGGGTGGAGGCTGCTGTCTCAATACCTATTGTCTGAAACTAAAACCTTAATAAAAGAAACATCTTTATGCTAATCTCTAAGGAACTATATGCTGATTTTTCAAGGCAAGGAAGGAAAATAGGGGAAGGGATTAAATGTTCTTTGTTTCAAAACATTAACCCTTGACTGGGCAAGGACACTACACTGTCAGAAGGACATCTCGCTGCCAGGATCTAATGAGAAAGGCTAGTGCATGCAGGCATAGTGGAGAAACTTAATTATTGTTCTCACCTGAAATTATACTTAAATTATTTGCGAGAAGAAATATCGTGTCCTGACTTATGGGAACACTTCCTTGAAGGTTCTGCACCCATAAAGTGACCTTGTCAAAACAATATGGGGGTTTAGGCTGCGACATTTCCCCCTCTTTTGTTTTTTAATTGAAGGTGCCCCATTTGTACACGTAAAGTAGAAATGGAAGCAAAGAGTGAACGAATAATCAATGGGAGCATAAATAAAAAGCCAATTGAGCAAACAAAGAAAATACCTGCATCAATAACCCAAGAAATCCAATTATTGGAGTGAGCTGTCTCTTTAATTCCTTGAAATATGTCATTAGCTATTTGTTCTAAAGGGGGAGCAAATAATTTAGATATACTTATTTGCCGAATCTCATTTTGTAAATTATTTCAGTCGGGAGCTAAATTTGTATTATTCCATGCACCAAGTAAATGGTGTTTTACTTTACCCCAAAAGTCTGAAGTGTTATGAGGAAAGGGGGTAATACAAATCCACTTATATTTAACATGACATCTGGTAGTCATTTGGGTTTTAATATTTTGAATTTGATTACCTATATATATGATGGCATTCTCCAAAGCATCAAGTCTGTTTTCAATTTTTCTATCAACTTTTTCTTGTAAGGCCAAGGCTAAGGAGACATTATGAGATAGATTATTAACATGCTCTGCAGTGTGTCCTCATGAATCAATGCTGTGGTAGATACAGTAAGAGAAGCAATTAAAGTAATAAGAGCAGTAATTCCTAAAATTAAAGAAGCAACAAAGCGTTTAGGACACATTAGCTGATGTAACTTAACCAAAATTTGAGTTCCTTCATCCTCATACCAGTCTTCCTTGAGGGTGACTGGAAGCATTACATAAGAAGGTTGATATACAATTATAAAGGTAGTATAATTTTTAGGCAAGGAAGAGTTAATATGAGGAAGCTGAGGGTACTTGAAGGGAGAGGAGAGCTAACATTGCAATGAAAAGAGTTTCAGGGGAAACTGGGATTCCTTGAGAGGTTACGATGTTTTCTGCTGCAGATGTAAGATGCTTGATCTGTCCCCATGATGGCAGTGCCGCTGTTCATGTTGAGGCTGCCTGTGGATGGGAGCGCAGGTTAAGGTTGGCCATTCCTCTGGTGATTATATTTTCATCTGATTCCGCTGGGCTCCCTGGCAGGCGGGGTACGGCCCCTTTTGGTGCGATGGTTGGCGCCGCATAGTTTCTCACAAGGTGGTCAGGTATCCACATAGGGGAGTCAGCATCCTGTGGGAAAACACAAGCATAACCCCTACCTGACTCTAGCAGGGGGTCTGGGCCTCGCCACAATCCTTTAGCAGGTCCTTCCATTTTACTAATGGTTGTTTTTTGGAGACTTGTTGTCCCCAATGCCTAAGCATTGGTGAGTTTCCTTCACCATCCACATTTAAATGATTAATCACAAATAAAGCATGCTGCAGAATTTGATGAGGAGACTTATATTTTAATTCACCTTCTTTTAATTTATTAATTTGAGTTTTAAGGGTTTGATG
>PVIJ01017885.1:0-27848 GCA_004024925.1 Scalopus aquaticus | reverse complement strand
GGGTGCATGTATCCTTTTGGATTAGTGTTTTTGTATCCTTTGGGTAAATTCCCAAAAGTGGGATTGCTGGGTCGTATGGAAGCTCCATGTTCAGCAGTCTGAGGAATCGCCATACAGCCTTCCATAGTGGTTGGACCAAAACTTCTTAATGAGATGAGGGGAAAGTGGCACTATTTTATAATATGAACAACATTAAAATTACAGGTGCTAAAACCCTCAGTTATATTCATAGTCTCAATTCTCCACTTATTGGCTGTGATGAATATTAGTGCTATCCAGTATTTCTGGCTCTCTGAGACAAAGATAGGACTGCATTTCTCATTTTCTTTGTAGTTAGGCCATATGGCTTGCTTTGGACACTAATATGAGCAAACGTGTGCATTGCTTCTGGATAAGAGCTTTAAGAGGCATGTGCAATTTTCCATTTTGATTCATTTTTCTCACCTCAGAAATTGTGGAAGCACAGGTTAAAAGAGAGTTTCTCTCAGCCTGGATTACTGAGTAGCAGCAATGAGGATATACCATAACTGTTTCTACATTGAATAGAGCTGCCATGGTGACTCTGAGGGAACATGTAGGGTGGATAAGAAATAAATGCTACTGTATTGAGACACTGAAATTTGACGTTCATTTATTACATCATCAACTCCATCCTGGACCATACAATCAGTCATGTAAATTGTTTATCAATTCTATTTGTTCTTCAATTTCTTTATCAAAAAATCAGGAAAACAAAAATAACTAGCTCAGGTTTGTCGTGGTAATAAAATGTCAATGCATGTAAAGCATCTATAGCAATACCTGGTACATACTCTGTAAATGTTAGCTTTCATTATTTCTTTATGAACGTCTTTTAACTCTAAAATTATATAATTGATCAGAATTCTTTTTAAAGTACAAATAATGTTTACAAGTTCAGGTTAACTGACACTGGAAGTATTGTAGACCACAGTGTAATGAATCCGTCTTGATAGCCCACTGCATCTGCTTCCTAATCAAGGGATAATAAAGCATTGTGTCATAAGGATTGAAAATCATAGATTAAAATATGTTGCAGCATTCTGAAGTGCCAATTTCTATGATGGTATGTAATTTTAAAGTAATTTTCAAATGTATTTAACATACAGTTTTTATGAAGCAGAATATAGTAGTTACTTAAAAAAAATAAGGTTTGAGACTTCAGTGCTATCTGGAACATGGAATAGACTCTAATCACTATATATACTATATATACTTGTTTACATTCTTCCCCGTTAGTGATATGTCTTTTATATTGTAGAATATAAGGATCACCACCCCTCATCCTTCAAGGACTATGGGCTGGTGATAGAAAGTAAAACTTCTCATGTATAAAACAATTTGGGGACAATCAGGACAATTTTGTCCACAAAAAGAAGAAATAATCAACTTGATCTTTGCACCTACAGATGTTTAACATGTGTTATCAGAAGAACTTTCTAGCATACAATTATCATTTCAGTTGTACCTAGGCCTTTGGATCACATAGTAGTATATTTATATACGTAAAGATTTTATCCCTTATCTTTGAAAATTATACAAATTAATAAATTATTAATACCTAAAAATAGAAAACAAAATGAACTCAGTAGCCTGAATCTAAAGGGAGGAATAGGAAATAATTACTCTCGGTGACTTAAAAATTCAGCATTTGGTATACACCCTATAGCTATAAAGAACTCAAAAAAATCTCCCCACCCTCCCTTCCCAAAAATCTTAATTTTCACTAAATATGGTATTGGTAGTAGTTTTGGTGCTAGTAGTTACTCTAAAGCTGTTGTGGTTATACGGTAGGCTAGAGAAAACAAGTAAGTATATGATCTTCTAGTTCTTTCAACCCCACTGTCATGCAGAACCTTGATTCTTAGCATGGAGAAAGGAGATAGAGATGTAAGATCACAGAGATAAAGGTTCTATAGAGTTAAATTTGAATTGGAAATATCAGTATGAAATATTCATGTTAAAAAAAAAAAAGCCCAAGCAACAGTGACCAACCTAATAATAATAATAAACCACCCCTAGATCCCAGATTGTGGTCTCTAGATAACACTTTCTCAGTAAAAGAAACCAAGATTCTCTAGAGAAAGATGATTACAGGTCTGAATACAAAATGAGCCAATTAACTCAAAAGCCAACTTAGAAAGACTCCCACTGACCAAAGCTGTGAAAACATATACATCAAAAAAATTAATAAATTTAATAAGTAATTAGTTAAAAGACACAAAAAAATCATTACTTTGGACTGTTTTTTTAACTTAGTAATCCTTGCAGATTTATCATTTCTGAAAACTGATACATTAAGGAAAAGAATCAAACATCTATTCCATCCTTCCTGTAAGAAATATATATTTGAGTAACAAAATAATGAGGGGAAACTTCTCTTTATTGTATCTTAATTAATAAATAAAAAAGCAAACTCCTAATGTATTAACAGAGAAACATTAATTGATGCTATAAGGATACAATCAGCAAAATCTCAAATTGTGGGAAACTTTATAGGACAAACAACCTGGTTTATTCAATAGATCAATTAAAAGGTATACATAATGAGATTGAAGTGTAACATTCTTTTAAAAAGGATTTATTTACGTTCAAGAAAAATGAACTTAAAAATTACATTTATGAAACTTTTGGAAATGTAAAGACTGAGTTCTCTAAACTCAATTACTCCTCAGAAATGGGTGCCAAAGATTATTCTGAAAATATAAGCCCATAAGGAATTTGAAGAAATCTTGGGAAGTGATTGGGCTTCTCATGATTCATGAGAGGATTGTTGTGGCTCCATAGCTTATGTCAAAGTTCTTCTACACCATGGATCCCATACATGCATCTGTCATCCTTAACCAACCTAAGTGACCGCATAACTCATTTGGCAAAACCAGAGCTCTGCTCCCAGCAAGCGGGGTTATACACCTCACCCTGTCATTACTCACTGCATGAATTATAACCAGGCACTCAATTTATTTGGACTTCAGTTCTCACATTTATTAAGTTAAAATGTCATTCTAAAAATGACTATAAATCTATCACAGCTCTTGGCGGTGTGAGTTGGGGTTGAGTGATTAGTTGTGAACAGGGTAAGACCCCAAAAATGGTTCTGTAAGTGGTATGTCCTTTCTTGTCTTGGCATTCTGAGAGTGTGCTTTGACCAAAACAGTGACAAACACACTCAGGGACAGCAATCCAATGGGAGTTCCCATTTCCTCTTGCTTTCCATTTTTCTGGGAGTAAGGTATCTCTCTGGGTGATGTTCCTGAGTGTGAAAGCAGTCTTTCTCTGCAGGGGTTTGGGGTGTGGATATTTGGGCTTGGCTGCCAACTTGTCTAAGCTTAGGATCTAGTTATTTAGGGCATTGCTAGGAAATTCAGAGGCCTAGGTTTTGTGGCTTTTAAACCTGTGGAAAGCTGAGTTTAGACACAGTCCCTCTGATTGGGGTAAGAGATCATGCCGGCCTTATAGGAACTTGTAGCCCAAGAAGCAGAGCTCTTAATCTCTCTACTTTATTGCTGAGTTATCCAGAGAAAGTTCCCAGGCCAGGATCATTTACATGTCCACTTGCTTATCTCCACAATTCAGTATCTATTTAGGTAAATTAAAGTTAAAGCTTGCCATTCTTTCATGCTGCAGTTTTATGAGTTTCTAGCATGAAAGAAGTGTCAGAGATAAGGCAATCAACAAACCAGATGGTTTATGGACTTTTTCTTGTAAATGCCAAAAGGTTTGTAATTTTCTGTTCCTTTCCTTGTGTTTTCTCTAACGCTCTACCCTAAAGATGAAAAAAAAAAAATCTGTAGTCTTCATCTAATTTTCTCTTCCCTCTATATCTCTGCAACATTTCTTCTTCTGCAAATTGAAATTGCTAGACTTTAGTTATCTTTTCAGGGCAACCATTTAGTTTCTGTTGGGGTGGGAACTTAATGAGTATTATGATTATTATTAGATACTGACCTATTCTAAGGTGAAGGTTCTGAATTAAGACACCTAGAGAAAAGTTTCCAGATTAAGCACAGAATGGAGGAGGAGAGCCCCAAGTAGAGGATGAAGGGAACTGGAATTTATTTGCTCTGATTTTAGGAGCATCTACATCTTTCTGAGGTAGCTCCTGAATAGTTAGTACTAACCTAATGCTCTCGGCTCATATACATGCCAAAAACAGGAAGTGGAACCACAGGTGAGGTGACACAAAATTATGGTAATGTGGGTTCAGATGCAAATGTTTCAAGAAAATGTAGTTTTTCAAAGACAATGAATAAGGCCTTATACCCTGGTATGATAGGATCAGAAACTAATTTTCAGAAATTGGGCCCTATCTTATATCTCATGTTTATTTATTAATTGTTTTTGAACTAATTAAGTCCTGAGTGACTCTCAGCTTATCACATCTACACCAAGGAGACCCACTGAAATCCCTGCTAAGTCATATTAATCAGTATATAAAAAACCAGTGCTCCTCACCCCTACAGCATCTCAAGTGTAACACCCATCTCTCCATTCCTCCTAGCAGCAAGTTTATCCTAAACCCTTAAGACACTTTCTCTTTGGAATGTATAAAATCTCTGATATAGCAACTTTGCAGTGCCCAGAAAGGTTTACCAAACTTCAGTCTTACAAAAAGGCTGGGATTCTAGAATCTTTTCTCTCACAAGACTTCCGAACTTTGTCTGCAAACTGCTCCATTACTTCATAAAGCTTTTCATACTACAGAAACTAAGGTGGGTGATGGAAAGATTTTACTATGTTTTTTCCTATGACAAGAAGTGTCTTTTCACTTCATACTTGCTAAACTAAGAGGGTCTCACCCAGGGCTCCAGGAAGAAGAAAAGGAATCTAACTCAAAGTAACTTGCTCACTTTTTCCAGACTGAGAAACAGCTGGAAACTTCACACTAAAATATGAATTTAGGCACAGATTCACCCTGAACCCCGTCATACACTCTAAGGGCAGCCAGGGCACTTAGGTGCAGGAGGCAAGGAAAATTGAGAGAGAAAGTATAGCAGGAGGCAGAGTGGGCGCTGGATCCTTGACTGCAAAACTGCAAAACTTACAACTTTGCAGTCATAAGGCTTAGAGAATCAGAATTTTACTTCTTTAAGAAGCTGTTTCCTTACAGCCTGGTTATATCCTTTAGAAATGAGAAAAGCACATACATTTTGGTCTTGTTACTCTCCTCTGTCATCTCCACGTACACTTCAAAAATTACTGAATGCAGAATAGTCACATGGATCCAACAGAGAGTTAAAGTGTTAAAGGAAATTACTAGAAATTTAGAAAATTGTTTTGCAATATGAATACATTCCCTCCCAGTTTTTTCAGTCCCTATTTTTACAATACATCTATAGTTGGGCTATTTTAATTAGCAATGGGGAGCCATCATAGGTGTTTGATAGGGATCTGTCTTCTTTTAACTAGCACATTTATTATGAAACACCTACTAGGTTAAAGGCTGAGAAGAGTAACCTTGCAAAAGAGGGACATCTGAGCTACAACTGTGGGTTGTAAACCCAGTCCTGTGACTTTGGGATAATTTTAAATTCAGCCTCCATTTGCCCATCTATAATTTGGGATAGTAATGCACGCTCTACCTTACTCCAGAGAGATGTACATATTTCCTGACTATAAATTGAAATGCATGCTTCTACAGGTGGGGGGGGGGGGAAAGAAAGTCCTGAGGCAGAACTTGCTGTAATTTCAGAAAGTGAGTGAGTGTAAGTGTGAAAAGTGTTGAAGACACTAGATAGTGCTACAGCTGTGGTAGAAATGCAAGGCCAGCAAAGTGCAGGGCAGAAAGTTGATATTTTTAAAGTACAGAACCTGCCTCTTTTTGGTCATAGCGGGCTGGTGGGGTGAATGCAACCTCATACAGAACAAAAAAGTAAAAAGTTCATAAATTTTGTCTGATGGTTCCATATCCCTTCCCAGTGCTAACTACTGATAACTGTTTTGAGCTGTCCTTTGGAATAGCTCAAAATCCTATGTAGTTAAAATGGTCTATGGATAACTAATTCAAACTTTTATCATAGGAAGTTAGACTTTTTAAATACATTGCTTTAATAATTTAAAACTGCACTAAGACTTGCTGGGCACTCTATACCATTCTAACTCTGAGTTTTGGTTAATTCTGTAATTTTAATTATAAGGCTGTACTGAGTGTATGTTCAAGGTTATTAACATTTTAATTAAAATTTTTCTCATATAGATTAATTTTCCAAAGTGAATTAGATTATATGAATAATACCTATACTTTAATATGTGACAACTTTTCTGTAATGCAGTTTTTTTAATATTTTACATTTGTGTTAGAAAAGTTATTTAAATCAGGATTAACCTTTTTCCTTTTTTTCTTTTCACCTTTTCATAGTTTTGTTCATTGATTACTTTTGATTTATGGTATTTCAGAGTTTTGCTAATGTGAATTTTATTCTATATCTTTATTGTTTTCCAAACCCAATTTTCCCAAATCAGCTTTTGCAGATCTAAAATTTGTCATGAGATGCGATAACACAAATCATATACTGCATTGTAAATCAAGGTTACCTCAATAATAAAAAGAATGCCAACATTTTACCTTTCTTATTGACATATGGCAGTAACATACCTCACATTGTAGTTTTAGTCTTTTTGAATTTTATTCTCTGCTGATTGTTCCATGTTTTTATGAGTTTAATAATCATCGACCATTTGCACTTGATTCTTAGATAACCCATCAGAGGAATGAAAACAATACCTTACCCCTTGTGTTTCAGAATTACTCTGCTGCTTGAATTATTCTGTTAAACAGCTCATCCTATCCTTCTTGCTTCTGATGTTTTTGAATACCATTGTGGAACATAGGACCAGCAGTAGAGTTTAAAAGACTGTTGAAATGCCCTCAGCTGCTGCAAGAAGAAACAATACTGACCTGAATACATGTATTAAGGGAAAAAAAGAGAAAGAGTTTGGCATCTTTCCATGCCAGCTGGTTGTTAAATGATGCTGCAGAGAATTCAGAACTCTATTATCTCTACTGGAGGCATTCAGGTGACAGAGGCTTAGGCTGGCATCTGGACTGACTTATCCATGAAGCATGGCAGGCCCAGTGCTAGGGCCACAAGCTTAGAGGCTCCTAAAAATGTTTTAATTTATTTTAAAATCAGAAAGAGAAAAATGAGCTCCTAAGTTGAAGAGGTTTATATATAATATTAGTATATATATCTTCATATCAATGCAATTATAAAAATATTAGTTAAAAATGTATTTAAAATAGAACTTTTTAAGTTTTTTGGTGGTAGGGGGAGAGGCCTACAAAAGTTAAAGTGCCAAGGGTCCATGAAAGTAAAATATGCTGGCCTCTTGGTATCAAATTGATATAGCAGCACATACTATGCACCTGAAGAGTACAGGAGAATTCTTGGGAATAAGTATTTCACAACATGCTAAAAATAAAACTTGCTTACTGCAAAGTACTCCAAATCAACATGACCAATATTTTCTCATTTTCCTTCCAGGGGAAAAAAGCTCAATGACCAGACTGATTTAAGGCCAGATCCCTGGCTACCCTAGTCCCTGGTTGGATCCAACCATGGGGCTGGTCCTGGCCTTGACCAGCTTAGTTAGGCCATGCTCAGAGAAGCCACGTTTCACAGGGATCTGTCATGGGGCCTTCTGACTTCCTCATTTTCCTCTTTACCTCTGCCCCCAACACAGAGTACTCAGTAATTATTGAGTGACTCTTTTTTACTACTCTGGTAAGAGTAGAAACTGATATGGCATTATATGTTATTAATAGTTGTATATATTGTTTCAGAAAAAAAAATTATCTGATCAAATTTCTGTATGAACCAAAACTAACATGGTTTCTTCAGAGTACTTCTCCCATTATTTTCTGTTGTTGGTTCACTACCTTCTCCTCCCTCCCACTTCCTTCTTTGGCACTTCTCTGCTTCCATGAAGTCAGGCATCTGGAAAGAATTTTTAGGGGCATCAGAGCTGGTGGGAATATGCTCTTTGCCTACTGGGTTAGGTCACTCTTGTTTCTTATAATTTCTTTCCTGAAATAAAGGATCAGAGTTTGACAATTTCTTGTTATATCTTCCAGAAACAACAGATCCATTCTTCTACCTCCCCCTCCTTTTTCTTTTCTTTCAAAGGGCACCAGCTCTGAGTTCCCACCAATTTCAGGCCTGCTTGGACCCTCTGAGGTGATGACCATGTGAAGTCCCCATACAGTTAACTTTGCCAACAAGTTCACATTCTTTCCATTTCAATGTCACTAAAGGGATTCTAACTGCCTAAGACGTCACTGTTCTTCCTAATAGTTCTATACCATAGATGTGACCTCAAAATTATTTACCACTAGCCATTTGATTACATCATGGCTCAGCAATTTGACCTTTTCTCCCCATAGTTGAAGCCAGGAATTTTGTTTTGTTCAATAAATAAATAAATATGTAGCTCCCTTACAAGCAAGCAATAGGGAGGGAGGGTTGTGCTATGATTAAAGAACTGTTTGCTTTTGAGTCAAGATAAACTGACTAATTTGAATGTACTATGAATCTGCAACCTAATGCTGAGCAACCCACAGAAGCCCTTTGGAGTTCACACATCTGCACTTCTCACCAGACGATGCCACAGACATACTTGGGAGCCAAAAACAACAACAATAAGATAAGATATATTTTACAACAAATATTGGGGAGGACATAGAGAAATTGAAACCCTCACACAGAATTGGTGGTAATGCAAATGGCATAGCTCTATGGAAAACATAGAGCTTTCTCAAAAACATTTATATACAGGTTTTTATGTGGAGAGTCATGTACTTTTATGTAAAACATATCAATTTTTGGTACCACTTTTTCATTTATGAAGATGTAGATAGTTACGTCTTTTACTGCTAACAAACTGTGTTCCAGTGAGTAAACTTGCACATATATCAATTCACATGTGTGCAAATATATTCTTAATATAAACTCTTAACAAGTAGAACTTCTGGACCAGAGAGTATAAACATGTTGTGATTTTGATATATATTGCCAAACTGACCTCTAGAGAGGTTGTGAAAAATGTACCCTCCTACCAGCAATGCATGGGAGTGACTGTTCTCCTGTGGTTTCTGTTGTTCTTTCCCAACAGAAACCCTTCTTCCTCAATTCCTTCCCAAGGCTTCTGCAGGAAGTGCAAACCTGCTGCCCACTGACCCTACACAGTCCCAACCACATATGCTTCTTTGATATGCATAGTTGGTCTTGGTCATGTATTCAAAGACCTTGGGAAGCAGAAGAAATGCTCTTGTAAAAATATCTTCTATTAATAATGCTATAATAAATATAGGTACTACTGTAGAGATATTTCAAAACCACGAAGTTTAAAAGACAAAATCGTTATCATATTATGTTAAGAAATTCCCAGTTTCACGGCCAGTTGCCTCTCAAAAATGTGGACACAGTTGATTATGTGATGATGCAGGTTCTTCTAATACTTTCTGTCATAGCTGCCTCTTGTCAGAAATCTGTAAATGTAGAGACATGGATAGTCCCTAAAGATACCCCACATATTGTCTTTTGAAATAGAACTGTTTTCTAAACAAAAATTTCTGAAATCTTAGTAACATTTGCTGATTGGTCAATGAGTTTAAGCAGGTCTAAGATCTACAAACAAAGACATAAGCAAAACCCCCTTTTTCTCACCCAACCGTCATTATCTCTGCTAAACAGAATAACATATCTAATTTTAGATCCACTGTTATATTCTCTCTTGGAAATCTGATATACTTAGACTACAACTCTGTGTAGCCAGAAAAATCCCCCTAACAACCGAGCCATGGAATGGAGGTTTCAGTCCCAGATATTTCTATGCCCAGGTCAGTGCCAGACATATCCTTGTGTGAAAGACAATCAAGATGGCCCCAATACCACCACTTCTTCGTATTCACACTCTCATGTAATTCCCTTTGATTAGGGCTGGATTCCATGACTCTGTTCTAACTAAAAGGACATAAGTGAAGAGATTAGGTCATAAATGGACATCATTCTGTCTTGAGTTACTCTGTCTCCTGGATCACTCAGCCTGGGAAAAGCTGACTTCTATAATGGGTGTTAGCCTGTGGAGAAGTCCATATTGGAGGAAATAAATAAGGTTTTCAATGAAAAACACCATGCACTTGACAGCAAATAATTTCAAATCAAGTGAGCCTTGGTATCACTTCAGACCTGACTGACATCTTAATTTCCATCTTCTGTGAGATGCTGAGGCTGAAGCATCCAATTAAACTACTCAGGATTCCTGACCCTCAGACACTGCATTAATAAGTGCTGTTTTGTTATGTAGCAGTAGATCATTAATGTACCTTTTCAGAAACTACCCTATCTTCTGAAGAGAATATTATATACACTATCAGGAGATCCACCTATGGTCATTGCTCTGTGATTTTTTTAAGCTTATATATATTTTACATCATTGTTCATTTTTGTAAAACGTATGCTTTCTCCTCTCAGTTGTAGTCCCTGTAAAATTCCCACCACCAATTCACCCATGCACCATCACCATAATCCCTTGTGTACTTCCCTCCCCTGTTTTAATCCCTTCCCCTCCCCTGCAGAATGCCTCTGATTTATAGTTGCCTGTTAATTTTGTTTTTTATTTACTATAATTATTTTTTCCTGATCCTTTATTTGGTTTCCCTATATTTCTCCTATAACACTGGTCAATAAATTTTTGCAAAAGTCCTATCACTGAAATAAAATTAGTTATTTCCTATCAATTTGTATGTGCTCAACACGAATATGACAGTCAAATTCTAATTTTGGCTCTAGTTTTTTTTTTTGTAGTCTGCAATAAATTGATGTTTACATCACAAAATGCATGCCAATCACTGGTCAACAAATTTTTACAAAAGTTATGCTACTGAAATAAAATTAGTAATTTCCTATCAATTTGTATGTGCTCAACACAAATATGACAAATTCTAATTTTGGCTCTAGTTTTTTTGTAATCTGCAATAAATGGATGTTTACATCACGAAATGTTTGCCAATAGTAATAGGCCTATGGTTAATACCTGTAAAAAAAAAATCAAGTCATAGACTACTGCTTAGGTTTCTTCGCTTTTCTCTTGTACAGCTGTTCAGGAGCATCTCTGGGGAGTGTCCAGCAGTAGTCAGCCAGCATTGTAGTGGGCCATTTTCCCTGGTATCTTTGTTCCATTAATGTGCTATCTTGATGAAAACATTCCCCATGTTCATCACTAACCATACCAAAGTTTCAGGGAAGAAATTCAGATGGGAATGAAGGAAGTGGATCTTTAGAGACATATTGCAGCCAAGTTTCTGATACTGCATCAGCATGTCTTCTACTAGTTTCCTGTAGTTTTCTGCCCTAACATTCCAAAGAAAGTTTGTAGGCACTAGGTGAAAAGCATTCCATGCTTGTTTCGCATCACCCTGCAACAAGTTGTTGAAGCGGTAATCTCAATGCAGACAGAATGTCTGGGTAGACTATTCTCGGCTTCTTTTGCTTTGTTATTCAGCCGGAAAGAGGAGGAACCAAGCAGAAGTAACAGTTTTTTATGTGGTTGCTTAGCTCTCTCCACACCATGGGGACTGCAAATGGCATTGATGGTCTTTTGCCATTTAACCACTGTGAAAGCTGTTGTACATGTAGCACAGTATATATACGGGGCCCAAGGCTTGTCTTGGTTACCAACCTTGCATCCGAAGTCAAGATGAGAAGTCTTCTTCATTTGAGAAGTGGTACTTTTCTTCTGGTTGGCAAATGTCACTTCCCCACAAATAGAGCAGAAATTGTCCACGCTATTAATGCACTTTTGAGGCATGACTGTTCTGTATTGTGCCTAAATAGATAAAATCATAACAGTTCTATGGAATAGTAGCTTAAATTGTCTCGCACAAAGTCTGAAATATTTTCAGTGCTCAAGCTTTCCAACAGGGCTTTCTATAGTGCACTGCTGACATAGCTTTCTTCAGCAGCCGCCTGGCAGTAGTATTGCACTGCATCAGAAAATGATGCAATCCACTCTGGATGATGTGCGCATGATGGTATCATGCAATGCGATGCAATATTACATCATTCTAGGCTGATTTAGGATGTTGTTGCAGTCCTACTGGATAAATTTATACAGTGAAACATATAAAATGAATTCTATGAAATATCTTCAAAACGAGAGCTAATAAAAAAATTTCAGGGTTATATTCAAGTTCAGGACACCAAGATACTACAGATTAGGGCCTTTTTACGTCAGTTATGATCTCACTGTTGACCAGTGTAGGTGAAACCATCCGATATTTTTCTTTTACATTCTGACTTATTTCACTGAGCATAATGCCTTCCAGCTCCATCCATGTTGCTGCAAATGGCATGAGTTTATCTTTTTTAATTGATGAGTAATATTCCAGTGTGTACATATATCACATCTTCTTGATATAGTCATCTATTTTGGAGCATATGTGTTGTGTCCATATCCTGCCTATTATAAATAGTGCTTCAAGAAACATAGGGGTGCAGGTATTCTTTGAATTAATGTCTTTGTGTCCTTTGGGTAGTTTCCTAGGAGTGGAATTGCTGGGTCATATGGTAGCCTCATTTTTAGCAGCTTGAGGAACCTCCACACTGCTAGTGGTTGGACCAGTTTGCATTCCCACCAGCAGTGTAGGAAAGCTCCTTTTTCTCCACATCTTCGCCAACATTTGTTGTTGCCTGATGTTGTTTTTTAATATGTCCAGTTCTCACTGGTGTAAGGTGGTATCTCATTGTGGTTTCACTCTGTGATAATTTTTAACAAATCTTGTAACTCTTTTACCCCCTATCAATTCCAGACACAACAGTTATTTCCTATTTTCGGAGTCGGTTCTTTGGATGACTACTTTGGCTCAGAAAAATTACCTTCTCTGTTCTTTTAGCAACCACTAATCATAAAGGGGATTTTTTTTAGTTAGGTCCTTCTGTACCCATCCAGTAGTGGTCAACTTTTTACCTCATTGGTCAAATGTCTTGCCCAGCCACCTCAGAGATCTTCCGCATGCTCAATTCTTAAGTAGTAGCTAAATTATTGTGTTCAATAATTACTCTTAGTTATAATCAGCTATGACTAGAACAGGAGGCTTGGTCTCACCTAAAAACAAAATGGCATAAGTCACAGTAACATGTGCTGGAAAGAACCGATTGAAACCACATTCCTTTAAAAGCAGCTATATAAGAGAAAGCATTCTAAGTTTTATGGACTTCTGCTGCAGCCCATTCAGCATAATTACTATCCCCAGGTGGCAAGATACTGTTTTAAAGTGTTAATAGCTATGGTATTTTTTTGCATATTCCCTGCTATCCTGTGAGTTTCCATCATTTATCAAGTTAGATACAGATACAGAGAATCTACTGACAGGAAGGCGTTCGCAGCTAACTATAGAGAACAAAAATAAAACATTAATTCTTAGCTTTTGAGCTTCAATATCTGTGGTCCAGATGTGAGACAAAAGACTTGGGAGATTACATGAGCAGACAGAGTCAGTTTTCTTCCCAGTGAATAGTAGATAAAAATTCCTTGGATTTGGGGAGGAAGAAAGAGTAAAAGTAAAGCAATACTAAAGGAGTCTGGCAAGGGATGTTGCATTCTTTCTTTTCCTTAGTTCAGAATCTACAAGAGGAAGAACAATAGAACCACTGGGAAATTTGAGTATCTGAGAGTCGAGGAGACCTGAGTCTATTGCCTGAATTGAAACTAGAAAACCACGTTAGGTAAGTGGAACATAGACTATGCTAAGAAATCCAGGAACTATGGGCAGTGGGTCCTGATACTGCTTTGGTGGTGAAGAAGAGTATTAAAGAGAAATTTACTCTCTCAGAATGCAGTGAACCAGAAAAATCCTTACCAAGGGACTAAGAGGGGTGCAGAATGACGTGATTGGACCTTGAACAGAGACTAGAGGGCATAATGTATCTCTTACATTAGTATATCTGCAATGTCTGGGGCCAATATGGCTAAGGATATAATAGCAGATACCCCATGGATATATGGCAAAGGCTAGATACTCTTCCTGTTTCCTCCCCATGACCTGATTGTTTGAGATACCCAGAATTTTGATATAATTTCACTGAGAATCAGTAAGGAAGTTAACAAGTCAACCCTGAATTGACTTACAAAATCCTTAAGTGAAATTCAGAGGCATGAAATGACTGAGATTAAGTTTCCTCTTTTAGGCAAAGTAAAGGCTTGTGGCAGACTTTCCTTTGAAGATACTTAATTATTAGGTCTTGCAAGGCATTCTTTACCAGGGATGTATGTGCCCTCTAGGGAAATGTGATGCTCTTCACTGGAGAGAGAGAGCAGAAAAATGAATATAGAAGCATTATTGCATTTCAACCAGAACATGCAGACAAAGGTCAGTTTTCTTAAACTCAATTCAGAGTACCCATTCACCATTTTCAACTATGGAATGACTATCTCTGGGAAGATGAGAAGTGATAAAGTGAATTTGTTCAGTTCATCTGTCATTGTTTAATTAACATACTTTTCGAGATGTTCTTTAAGTTTGTATGGCATTTGAAATCTATTTCAGTCTAAAAATTCTGGTTCATCTACTTTCTAGCTCCATGACATTAAAACCTATCTATTTTTCTGTCTGTTTTTCCTTCTATCTTTCTTCTTTTAATTACAATGATTTTTAATGTATAAACTAACAGATGCAATAGTATAAAACCTATAAAACCTTTCACTCAACTTCAATTATTACTTCAGCCAATCTTGTTTCATTTATATTGTAAACCACTTCCCCTTTCCTACTGCATATACATAATTTGAAGTACATCCCAGATACCACACCATGTAATCATACAATTTTATTAATAATATTTCCGTATTTGTCTTTAAGACTTAATGATTATTTTAAAACAAATAAAATTTGTCTATCATCACAATTAAATTCTTAAAAATCGTTCTTTAACATCATCCATTATGCAATCAATGTTTGAACTTATAATTACTCCAAAATTTCTAACACTTTCTAGTTTATTGGCCTGAATCATTTTCCACATAATGTCCACACATTGCAACTAATTGATATTATCTCTTAAGTCTCTTTTAATCTATACATTCTGCTTTCATCTTTTTTCCATGCAATTATTGACTGAAAAAAAATCAATTTGTCCTGTCGAATTTCCCACGCTCTCTATTTTGTTGATTGCATTTCTGAGTGTTGTTTAACATGGCCCTCTATCTTCTAGGTTTCCTGTATTTAGATTGCAAGGAAGTCTTCATAGGTGGTGTCAGTTTTTCTAATATATTGTATATAATATTTGGTTTTGTCTCTCTTTTGGTGAAATTAGCAGCTATTAATACTCAATGCCCAGATTTAAGAAGGTTTGCAAAATGGCGATATTCTAATTTTGGTCTTCCTTCTTCATAAATCATCTGGACTACTGCTATAGGAAGAAACTACCCCTCCACTACAATCTGAATACTTCAGAATATTGTTCATTTAAGAAAAACCGGATAAATGCTTCAAAATAATGAGTTGGTTTTCTCCAATGGTGACAAATCAGTTGTGTTTTTGTTGTTTTTAGTATAATTACGAGCACATGAATTTATACATATTTGATGTATTTCAATAAATTGTAGTTATTATTTTTGTTTGTGCTCAAATTTCCTTTCTTGTATCATTTTTGTATCTTGTAAGGAATTCTTTAATAGGGACATATTTATCCTCTAGGAAAATGAAATTTTGTATCATCTTTGTAATCTTTTCTTTGTATTAAAATTGGGTCTTACATACCTTTGACATGACATTATTATTTGATGTGACCACAATCTCATTTTTGCCTGGAAATGAGGGGGTTTCTAGGATACAGGACTTTCAGTTTTAAAATCTGGAAAGTGCTTTGCAAATTGGGACAACATGGTCACCCTAACTCTGACTTTGAGACAAGTCATTCTAGGCTCAAAGTACATCTCCTGTTCTGGGCCTGGAATTAGCTTTTTCTCAAAGAACACCTGGTTCCTTTTAGTGGGAAATGGAATTTGAAAAACCCATTCTTATAACCACACTTGAACATCAATTTCCACTTCTATAAAATGATGATAATAATAATCCTTACTCAGTGGGTTATTATAGAGATTATATGCAATAATGCTTGCAAAGCACTTAGCACAGACCTGGAACATAGAGCTTGCTTGTTAAAGGTTAGCTGCTATCACAACAGTCACAGGCAATGTCATAGGTAATACACAGTGACATACAGTGTTGAGGTTTATTCATTCGGCAAAAGTCCACATCATCTCAAGGAAATAGCCATATATTTGGGTTTGAGCCATCCAAAGAAACACAAATGGGAGCAGGGATATATTCTTTAGAGGTCCATTGTACAATGACTATTGTCTGCAATATGTTTCATGCAATTTATATTTTTCTAGTTTCTACCATCAGAAGTCTAACCTTTCATAAAACAAAAATATGCAGCTGACATAAGACTGCTTCTAGAAATGTCCTGAAATGTTCAGAGATGACACCTGGGAAGCCCTTATGTTATTGTACGTTTCCTGCCCTATTGCATATTTGTGCTGCAAGGGAAAGAAGTCTCAATAGTTGAAAATTTAGTGAAATCTTGTGCAATGAAAAGAGTCCCAAAAAACAGTATTAAAAGCAGATGCAGAAAAGGATTCTAGTAGGTCTCTAAGAAAATGTTATGATCTCTTCTAGAATTCATTAAAAAGTGAGTTACAGAAAATAGCCACATGAGCCCTCACTAAATGGGTATTCATTCACTTGAGTTGTTGGGGGTTGATGGTTATAGTGTGCGCCATGTTTGGGATGTACATAAAGGAGAAACAGATCAAAGAAGTCTTGTTCTGTGAACCATTGCAAACAACTACAAAGGGATTGAGGAGTTCACTCCTGTCATTGCCTGCTTTTTGAAAGCATCAGTTAATGCTTGACATATGTGAATCAATTTTCACTGATGGTGCCCCTGATATGCAAAGAAGAATTCAAGATCCATTGCCTTCATAAAGAAAGTACACCCTCTTATCTTTATCACGTATAATATTGCATCATGATGTTTTTGCTACAAAAAGAACTCCCCTCCCCCCAAAAATGGAAGACTGTTTTGAATATTTGTAGTGAAAACAGTAAATTTTATCATAGTATGTGCTCTAACCCCCTCCCACTCCAGGTTTTGACAAAGTATTTGGGAACAAGCACACTATACAGACACAAGGTGAATTTTCAATGGTCCGCCTGCTTGCTTTTTTCCCCCTCAATCATATAGCACTTTTTAACCCATTATTTACATGTAAGCAAGGTAAAAGGTAATTAATATAAAAACTGAGTAGTATGTGCACAAACGAGATTGCATGAGGAGAGGATAATTATTAAATATCAGTGAAGGTCCCTGGAGAAGATAATCTGACCACTGTCTCTGGGTCACAGTCAGGCTTTGGCTTTACCAGCACCACACAAGCGGCCCCTCTAGGGATGTCAGAGGGCAAGATTCTGCATCTGGAACGCAGACTCAGGATAGCTCAGTCCGGCTGTAGTGTGGGAAGGTGCTAGATACAGAGCAGGAAAATAGGAGTGGGTTATTACAGTCTCTTAGCTCATAAGGCCTCCAGATTCAGGAGTGGCAAAGCAGAACGCATTCTAGAGGTGAAAAGAATGTCCTTACAACTGCAGGACAGGCATTCAGAGCAGAAATTTCATCAGCACACAGAGTAAGCCAAGTACAGACAAGAATGTGGGCAGGCTCACCCAGGAGTTCTGTCCTCAGACCCTTAAGTCAGCACAACCGCAGCACCATATTGGTACTGAAAGCCTCAGTCTGCTTCTCAAGTCAGACTACTCCAATTAGCTACTTGTGGTCTATTAATACTTAGGAAGCTTCTTTATATGAAAGCAAGATATAAATTCAAATAAAGAAGTTTAACAGCTTATTCTAACACATGACAAATGTAAATTAACTCCTAAATAAATTTAACATACACACACGTATATAAGGAATTGCGATGAACACAATAGAGCAGTTGTATTTGTTTACAAGGAAATTTCCATTTAAAAAAACCATGTTGAAGGAATTAATTTCATTCTTCCCTTTTTTGAGGGAAAGAAAAGCTTAGAATATCAAGTAGTAAGCCCAGCAGTGATATAAGAACTCACTGGTATTAGATGAGTAATACCTTTCTTAATGCTTTTATCCAAGGAAGATCCTAATCTTTGCACTTGATTTTTTAAATTTCTGGATACTAAGGTTTTTTGTTGTCTATTTTTGCCCTTAATTTGTAGATTTTTTTTTTCTTTAAGCTAGGACAATGTGTTCTGTTTGGTGTCTTTTCAACTTGTGGGATTTATTGAGAATTCCTTCATTGTAAGTTTTTATTTTTTAAGTTGCATAGTTAAAAAGAAGATGTATTTTTTATTTTGATGATTTAATTAGAAAAATAGGTGTATGTGTGCATGCATGTGTGTGCACACCACTTGGATTTATCTTATTAATTATGTTATTTAGGCCCAGTTTATGTTTATCCTTTTTCCCTTGATTATCATGGGATGAGAGAAGTAAATCAAAGACTCTTCCACCAGCAAGATCCTCTTTAGTTCCCATTATATTTCCAGTAGCTTTTATGAGGTTTGATGTTTTGATATTTGATAAAGATTAATGAAGCTAGACTTTTATAATGGATTATATCATTTTCATTATAAGTTAAGCTTTACCTTCAATATTTTTGTCTTGAATTCACCAGGAGTTCTTCTTTTTAACTGCATATGCCTGGCATATTTTCAATTACCTGTGTCTCTGTATAGCATTGTTTTTTTTTGGAGTGTGCTTAAGTTTTTTTCTTTCAATAGATTTACATTTCTTTATATGAGAGAAATATTTGGTCATCCTTTGTTGCACTTTTCCTTTACAATATCACACACACACACACAAATTAAAAACACAAACACATTGCTTTAGTTTCCTTAGAATGTGTGTGTGAGTTCATTGTGATTATTCTGATGGCTTGTAGACTGTTTTAGAATATTTTAGTGACTACTTTTATATTTTTATGTAATCTCATATTTTTTTACATAGTATCTGATTTTTTTTTACATAGTATCAGAAGATGAGGAAATATCACATTTCACTTATTCCATCTTGCCATAGCTTACACTACCCAATTTTGGCTTATTATACTGTCATTAATGCTTCAATTATTACCTTTATGCTTGTAAATAATACACTGATACCACTATTACTTGATTTACCATTTTAAATGGCAACCTTGGAAAATGGGCTACAAAGGATGAGGAACTTGTGCTCACAGTGTTTCTTTTCTCTACCTCCCATTTTTGGCTTGTTTTACTATTTTTATTTCTGCATTATACTTTATTCTGTAGTCAAATTCCTACAGTGGCTTAGCTTCATGCATTTATTAAATAAAGTCACTGTTCATATTTCTCACAACTGCTATTATTCCCTTTAAGTCTTGATTTGCATTTTCAAGTAAAAAAAATTAAGACAGGAAGTTGAGGTTTTTTTCCTAGAGTTTATGCAAGCTGGGAAATATCAAACAATTTGACTAGGTAAAAAATCCTTGGGTCATAGATTTTCTGAAAACTTGGCAATCATTTTTCACTATCTTTTTGCAACTAATACTGTTTTTAAAAAGTGTCTTAAACAAATTTTTCCTCATTTTTTAATTTTTCTTAGTCTTGGAAGTCCAATAATTTTACTAAGATATGTCTCACTGTTGACTTTGCTGATTTTTTTCCTGGAACTGTTAGTCCAATTTTTAAAAATGGATTTATGTCTTATTTGAGGAAATATTTATTCTATCTGAGATCTGTTCCTTTATTAGGCCACACTATTCATGTGAAAGTTGAAATTTGAAATTATCTTCTTGTTCTCCATATCTGTCATTGTCTCACTAATCATTTTATTTGTGTGTGTGTGTGTTCTTTTTTTTTAACTGTAGTTTTGTTTTGTTTTTTTGAGGCAACATTGGTATTAACACTGCATAATATGCCATACCCCACCCCCTACCAAAGCCCCAATAACCCTCCACCAGAGTCCATTGGAGCTTTGCTCCCCACCTTCTTTCCTCTCTGGTAGCCTCAATTCTGCAGTCAAATTTCTAGGGTTTGTTTTGGTTTAGTCTGTTCTTTGTTTTGTTTCTTTATATTCCACATATGAGTGAAGTCATTCAGTATTTGTCTTTCTCTTCTGACTTACTTCATTTAGCATAATCCCCTCCAGTTCTACTCATATTGCCCAAATAGTAAGATTTTGTACATTTTACAATTAAGTAGTCTTCCATTGTGTATATATACAACATCATCTTAATCCTCATTCCTAAACTCCTCTGTCATTGGGCACTTAGGTTATTTCCATAACTTGGTTATTATAAAGCAGGCTGCAATGAGCAAAGGAGTACATTTATCCCTTAAAAATAGAACTTGTTCATCTTCACATAGTACCTAAGAATGGAATTGCTAAATCATATGGTAGATCTACATTTATTATTTTGAGCAACCTCCATATTGTTTTCTATAGAGGCTGGACCAGTCTCCAAGCCCACCAACAGTGTACAAGGGTTTCTATTACTCCACATCCTCGCCAATATTTGTTATTTCTGCCTTTTTTGTATGAGCCAATCATTTTAAATATTTGGGTTTTTTATTTTCTTTTATTTTTATAAATTTATTTTTCCCTTACCATATTTCAGAGTCTATCTCTAATATTAATTTTCACTTCTTTAACTATTCTTTATTTCTTATTTCTTTGCAGAACATTGAAGGTTCTTTTTTTTTAAATCATTTTTAGTGTTTAATTGTCTTTTACTTAAGCCAATAGTGCTTCTTTTGAAAATACATTTTTTTAATTTTTAAAGGATGCATATTCCTCTACAGTTTTTATCAGTACTATCACATAATTTTATCTATCATTGACTATAATGATGGTCCACTTTTGTCATTTTCCCCTCATTTATTTTTCCTTAAAGCATATTTGCATTATCCACACAAACTCCCTTTGCCTTATACTCATCTTTATGTGAAATATGTGAAGATGAGGACTGTTTTAGGGGCGAACTACTGTCTACAGGATTATATAGGAGAGAGTAAACAGATATGACTGGGCCAACCATTATCTAGGATTTCTCTCTGCCTCCTGTTGTGTCTCCCACCTCAGTAAGAGGTAGTTTTTAGCCAGTTATGATGGACAACAGTGAGGCATTCATTAATTTCACCTGAGCTGTGAGACCACTGGCCATACTCCCATGCTGCCTTTTAGCAAAGATGGAATGTCTCCTCCTTTTAGCTTCCATCTCTGTGTCCTTTCATAAGTCTCAAGGATACTCCCAACTTCCTATCCAGACCTCGCTGCTCATAGAGGGCAATGATTTCACTTAGTATTCTGTTTACTTCAACAGGTTCTGTGTTACTTGAGCTCTGCAAATCATGCATTTGCTTTCAGCCTCCTTTCTTAACCAGGCCAACCTGCCTGCATTAATCAGGAAACGGGTTTTTCCAAGTTTTATGTATATTTTCTTTTCTAATTAAAAAAAAATAGTTGTTTTCAAAAGAAGAGTGGGGTCTGATGTCTTGACTCTGCCATCCCACTGAAGACCTTGATGTAGCCAAGGAATGATGCTGGTCTATTTCTTCTAAAATTGGATTCCATAAGTAATGTGATCTGATGAAAGATGATCTCATGGAAACATGGGTCATAGCTGAATGCAAATGGAATTTCAGACAATAGAGTTTTAGGATCTCCAGGGTGTTCATTTCCATGTCTGACAGCAGTGCCAGAGGTCCCATATGTGGTGTGAGTGAGCTGTTTTTTTTTTTTTAATCATACCTCTTTGTTGTACCTCAAAACAAGACATGTGTCTACTTCAGAAAAAGTTCCTTATTGTTGAATATCTCTGAACAAGTGGTGTCTTGGAAGAAGTCATGAATTAGTAAAGCTCTGAAAGTTTATAATTGTGCATTACTTATGCATTTTTAAGATTTCTATTAAATCATAATTCTCCTACAATATTTCCTATAGCTTATTTTCTATAGTTTTTATTGTGTTTTATTATGTCACATATATTATAAAATACACATAATATTTACCACTTTAACTCTTCATGAATATACAATTCAGTGCATTCAATACATTCATATTGTTGTGCAGTCATCACTACTACGCATTTCCATAACTTCCATCACCCAGATCTGAAACTCTTTCCCATCAAGCACTAATTGTTCCCTCCCCCTGCCTCTCTGGTAACTATTACCAAAGTTACTGAATTGAAAGAATGAAGAAAAAAATATGAAATTTTTTCTTCCTTTACTCTTAAAAATGTTACTTTCATGGATCTACTGAAAAGAAGTGGGAGAAATTTTTTTGAAAAATGAAAGGGATGCAGGCTATAGTAAAAATTAAGGATTGCTGTCCCAGGTGCAAAGACACATTGCCCTGAGTCTGTACACAGGACTTCTTCTGTGTGACTCACACAGTCACCCAACTGGTATATTATTACATTATGCCTATTTTATAGATGAGGAAACTGAGGCACAGCCAGGTTAAGTAACCTGTACAAAGTAGGAAATGATTTGTCCAAACCTGAAATGTAGGCCCTGAGATTGCAAAGTTGAAACTCACATAAAATAAGCAAAGAGGATTTAAATGTTAAATGTTACAGACCAAAATTTAGTTCCAGCTTCATCTCCATCCATTTTTCAGAAAATTCACTTGGCAATTACTTCATAATCTCTCAATCACTAAATCCACGGTTCTTCCTATGCTCCTGTTTTTCTCTGTATCTCTGAAACCTTTAAAATTCTTGAGCAAAGTCTCTCTTTCTTCAAATCCTCTCCTCACTCAGCATCTGAGACACTAGCATAACAAGTTGAGAGACAGTGCTGTGGTAGAGAAACTTGAACTTAACAGTGGATATTAGGAACTATTGGAGGACCTGAGTGTGGCAGCAATAAGTTAAAGTGATCCCTTGCAGAGATCAGGTTAGCTTTACTCTTCAGGCCAGTCTGGTGTGCTGGGTGAGATGGAGAAACCGCTAAGAAATCAATTAGGCAGGTGTTCTCAGAATCTGGGTGTGGTCATGACTGAATTCAAGAAATGTTCATACTCTAAAGGAGTATATTAACAGAAGTAGCATTCTAATACTCAGGATGTGATTTTTTCAAATCTTTATGAGTAAAATTCATTGCTCTTGTATTTCAAGTCTACTATGGAAATCATGTTTTGTTTTGTTTTCTGATTTCTCAGCATTTCTTTTGTCAAGAACCACAGGAATGCTTTCCTGAGCAATTTTACTGTGTTGCCATACTAAGCCCCTCAAAAGCATACATACCCTCTTTGTAGTGGCTGCAAGAATGCACAAAAGGAAATGTATGAGACCTGGGGGAGAGGCACCTGCAGTTTCATAGCTGTCATTTTGGGTCCTCCACAATCTGGACTCCATGTATCTTTTCTACTTATATTCACCCTTTGACCTATTTTCTCTATTTTTCTTTGGCCTATTTCCGATTACTTTGGAATTAATTGCTTTGCCTCCCATGTATCTCTTTGAAAGATTCCTTAAACATTTTCTAAAATAGGGAAGGAAAAAGAGAGCACAGGAAAAATGGAACTTAAAAGGAAAGAACATAATCCAAGGAAACCAACTCTAAGAAGACATTTTTGAGACAAGTGGGAAACTGGGAAATGAGTATCCATTTATAGTAAGAGATTATTATTACTTCTCAAAGTGAGATCATGGTGTTATGGGTTTATTTTTTAAGTCTATATCTATTAGCAATACATAATGAACTATTTATAAGGGAAATGGATGCCAGTCTGAGATTTATTTTAGATTATTTCAGAAAAAAATATAGTAGATGAGAATCAGTGAAGAAAAGGATAAAAATGATTTTGTTAAGTAGGAAACTGAAGGTAATGGCATCTCACAGCAACTGTGAGTTTGAGAAAAGGGCTGGAAATTCTTAGGAAGTCAGAGTGAACAGCTCTGTAACAAATTTTGGGGTGATTTGATTGAAATCTTAATATATGCATGTATGGTCTGTTTGTATTTGTGAGTGAACGTGTTTCACTCATGTGATGCTTAATAAAGTTAACAGAGTAGTCTAAATTTTAATTTTTAGTAAAGAAAACAGAATGGGAAGGAAAAGATATTGTGAAAGACTTGATTTATCCCAGCCACTCTTCTCAGAGCTTTCCACATGTGTTATCTATGTGTTCCCATCAACTTGGTTGAAAGAATACTCTCTCCCTCTTCATTATTTTCTCTTCTCCTCTTCCCTGAATGATGGGTGGTAAATATTTGGTTTGCTGAATTGGGGGATTTATAATCCCTCTCCCTGAGACATGTGAGGAAATGACTGGCTCCTGTTCTGACCTGGTAGAAGCCATCGCATTTGGTCCTGGCATCAATGCTATGTTAATAGCAATACTGATCTGTCTCAACTGTGAGCCAAAAAGGCTCTATGAGTCAGTTGGAACAAAGTTGCACATGACAAATGCTCTTTGAAGTAAGAGTCTCTGTCACCAGGCATGTTTTCAGCGCCTCATAAGGCATTTGATTCTACAGGGTGAGTTCCAGTCAAAGCAAAATCAATTAATGACTTGGGCTCTGGAGCCAAATGGCATGGATTTGAATCCCAGCTCCCTTGTACCATGAGCAATAACCTATCACTTCTGCCTGTACCTCAGTTTCTTTATCTGTATAATAGGGATAACTATAGTAGCATAGATCGTGATACGTTTTAAAATGTTAATACATGCATGGCACCAAGAAGCTCTTAGCAAACACTGACTGTCACTGCTGTTATTTTTTATCACATTTATGATTATTTTCTCACTGAAAGTTTTTCTCTTCCTCAAAGTCAAATATGATCACATTTTGTAGATTATTTTGTTGTTTCTATAAATGTAAATACATCTGCTTGTGTTGAATTCTCCAAAAGCATTGTTCCAATAAAATATGATATGAGTCACATATGCCATTTAAAATTTTCTAGTATTTACATAAAAAAAGCAAAAATAAATGGGTAAATGTAGATTTTAATGCTACATTTTATTTAATCCAATATGTCCAAACTTGACACATAAAAATAAAAATGAACCATTTACACTCTAAGTCTTCAAAATCTGGTGTGTATTTTATAATCGCAACAAACCTTTACAAGGAGGAGTGCTGAGTCAGGGAGGGAATCCCTGGAAAGTTACAAGACCTGGTCCCAATACCTATGCTGCTTAAACACTAACAGAAAAGAGACTATCCTAAGCCTTTGGCACACAGCTCTGTGCAAACTTACTTTGGGCAAGTCAAACCATGTCTTTGAAACAGTTTGTCCCAGATAGCCAAAGATAGAGAATAAAAAGACCAGGGGCAGATATTTTAAATAAATTTTCCTAATTTTCAAATTTGTTCGCCCAATTGTGGTAACAAGGTCTCTTCCAATTAATATGCTGAGACTTTCTGGGTCTGTTTGAGGCAGGCAGGGAATCTTCCTTATCTGCACTCATTTTTTTTTTTTTTCCATGAGGGCTCTTGCTCTGTGTCAGACATTATCTTAGACTCTGAGAAAATAACAATGAATAAAATCTTGTCCTCAAGGAGTTTACAGTCTGTGGAGGGGCACATATGATGGGGTCAGGCATGGGGGGTTCCATAATGGATGTCTAGATAGCTAACTGCTGAGTAGAAAGAGGGTTAATAGCTGCATTAGACAACTGGTACAAAAAGAGGTCACTGCATGTTCATCTTTCAGCTTGACTTTTAAGGAAGAGTGAGAGGTCAAATATCACTCAATAGAATGGTTAGGGACAGAAAGGAACATTTCAGGAAGAAGGCACTAGGCATTAGCACATAATCACAGGAATTATTCCAATATCTTTCTCTGGCTTGCATGTTAAGTTGAAGGGTATTAATGTGTTTGCATACTGGCCAGGCACAAGAGAGACTGGAAGAATCTGAGCCAGTGCCTTCTACGTG
This sequence comes from Scalopus aquaticus, assembly GCA_004024925.1. Classification (NCBI taxonomy): domain Eukaryota; kingdom Metazoa; phylum Chordata; class Mammalia; order Eulipotyphla; family Talpidae; genus Scalopus; species Scalopus aquaticus. The sequence continues at coordinate 1,871 of PVIJ01017885.1, read as the reverse complement.
CCCTCCCTGACCATTCTCAATTCTCTCAAGGCCAAATTCAGGCATCAGTTCTTGAGAGAAGTTTTCCCCAGAGCTTTCAGTCAGCTGTGGTCACCTCCCTCTTGGTGATGGCAGTTCAGTCTTGACCATTTGGCAAAGCTGTCCTCATAAGACAGGGATTCTTTGGCATTGATGTTTTCTAAGCACCTTTCAGTGTTGTGCACAAAGTAAGTACCAGACAAATATATTTTTGAATTGACATTACAAATTCAAAAAAATTATTGAATACTGAATTCATAGGAACGGTCCATACGTACTCTTGATATATGATGTTTGTACTTAAGTCAACCATGAAGTACAATATGAAGGTTTGGTGACTTATTTGCTGAATTGAGCATCTTATCTTATGAGTTTAGTTTCCAGCTCTGAGATATTTTATGATAGTTGTGCCTCTTTTTCACCTACTGGAATATTTATCAGTATTTACCAAAGAATTCAGCAATTGTGGGTATTATTCCATGTATGTTTCTCTCTGTTCTGTTTTAGTCAAATGAACATGCTTTATCACCTGCTTAGCATATTGCATGGGTTTGCTCAAAGCATGATGTAAGATTCTATGTTTGAAAGTGCTTTGCAAAAGAGAATGTGTTCTAAGATGGCAAAATGCTGTTGATAGTATCCAAGGAGCCAGAGCATATGGTGACTTTTGGACTCCCACTTGATGTGGGATATTTTAGAAATTTATTTTTGGTGGTTGCCTCAGAGGTGCTACCCTCTCCCTTTAGCACAATGTCCTATCTAGTCAAAGAGGAAGGTTTGAGTTATGCTCAATGGGTTGGAATTTAGGGGCCCTGTTTCCCTCAAACCTAAGAGGAAGATGATGCTGTACCTTTTAGGCACAAAGAACAAGCTTGCTGTGTACCAGGTACTGGGATAATTATTTTACATTCATTATTTCTAATGCCCACAAAAGCCTAATATAGAGCTATTAATACCTCCCTGTTCCCTTCATTTGAAAAATGCATCCATGGAGAGGAAAAGACTTGCCCAGGACACCAATGACCACTAAACTTGGAGTCAGGAGATGAATACTGAATTACCCCAAAGTTCCTTTCTTTTCATGATGCAAAAGTCCTGGAAAAGTTCATTTTCACCATTTTTAAATTGGGTTGAAAAAACACCTTCCTTGCCTAGTTAGTAGAAATGCAATGAGTATCAAAATAAATAAAGTAGCTTTTTTTTTTTCTCTTGTCTAATTGCTCTGGCTAGGACTTCCAGTATTATATTGCAAAGAACAAATTAAACTGTCTCTATTTGCAGACGATATGATAATATATATACAAAACCCTAAAAACTCCATAGAAAAACTACTCAAAATTATAGACCCCTCAGTAAAGTAGCAGGATACAAAATCAATGCACAAAAATCAGTAGCATTCTTCTATGCAAACACCCAATCTGAAAAATAAGAAATTAAGAGATCCATCCCCTTCAAAATCGAAACCAAAAAAATCAAATATCTGGGAATAAATCTAATAAAACACATGAAGGACTTATACAAAGAAAACTATAAACACTGTTGAAAGAAATAGAAGACACAAGAAAATGGAAAGGCATCCCTTGCTCATGGATTGGAAGGATTAATATTATCAAAATGGCAATCCTACCAAAAGCAATTTACAGATTCAATGCTATTCCAATAAAAATCTCAATGACATTCTTCAAAGAAATAGATCAACTACTGATGAAATTCATATGGAACCACAAAAAACCTTGCATAGCTAAAGCCCTCCTAACTAAAAAGAAAGAAAACGGAGGAATTTCACTCCTTGATTTCAAATTATACTACAAAGCTGTAATAACTAAAACAGCATGGTACTGGAACAAAAACAG